>CAUYLG010013419.1:0-105214 GCA_963573385.1 Cacajao melanocephalus
CATTAAATGGCAGTATCAAACTCACATATATCAATATTAATCCTAAATTTAAATGGACTAAATGCCCCAATCAAAAGACACAGACAGGCAAATTGGATAAAAAGCTAAAATCCATCAGTATGCTGTATCTAGACCCATCTCATATGCAAGGATACACAAAGACTCAAAACAGAGGGATGGAGGAAGACATAGCAACCAAATGGAGAGAGAGAGAGAAAAAAAAAGCAGCTGCAATTTTAGTCTCTGATAAAACAGACTTTAAAGCAACAAAGACCCTAAGAAACAAAGAGGGACATTACATGGTGGTGAAAGGATCAATGCAACAAGAAGAGCTAACGTTCCTAAATATATACGCACCCAATACAGGAACACCCAGATATGTAAGGCAGGTTCTTAATGACTTACAAAGAGACTTAGACTCCCACACAATAATAGTGGGAGACTTTAACATTATACTATCAATATTAGACAGATCAACGAGATAGAAAATTAACAAGGATATCCAGGACTTAAACTCAGACCTGGAACAAATAAACTTAACAAATATTTGCAGAACTCTCCACCCCAAATCCACAAAACATACATTTTTCTCAGTATCACATTACACCTATTTTAAAAGTGACCACATAATTGGAAGTAAATCACCCCTCAGCAATTGCATAGCATTTCACAGGTTTAAATAAAATATTGGTTGGCTGCTTGTTTTTTTCGTCCCTTATTCCTTCCTGTCTCCATTGTTAAGCATAATTATTGGCATAAAAGAGGTTTTTAATACCCATTTTTAGACTGCATTCTAGCCTGGGCAATAGAACAAGAATCTTGTTCTCTCTCCCTCTTTGTCTTCCTCTTTCTTTCTCTCTTACATTCTTTTTTTTTTCTTCTTTCTTTCACTCTTTCTTCTTTTCTCTCTTTTTCTTTCTTTTAAAAAAATTAAAAAGAATTATATATATAAAAAAAGAAGAGACACAAAGACAGAGACACACAGAGAGAAGATAGCCATGAGGTGATGGAGGCAGAGATTGGGGTGATGCACTGACAAGCCACGGATCGCTCAAGCTGAGGTCGGCTCAACAAATTTTAGCATCAAGGATTGCTGGCAACCAACAGAAGCTAGAAGAGGCAATGAAAGATTCTCCCCTGCAGGTTTGTTGGGGAGCATGGCCCTGCTGGCACCTTGATTTCAGACTGCCAGCCTCCAGACTGTGAGAAAATGAATTGCTCTCGTTTTAAGCCGCCCAGTTTGTGGTACTCTGTCATGGCTGCCTCAGGAAACAAATACATGTGCCTACTTAGGTAGGCTTATGAATTCTGTTTCCCTGTTTGGATGAAACTATTCCTCACAGGATGGATATTCTGCAAAGACACCACAATCTGAAGCTAATGACTCTAGTATGAGTGCAAGTGAATACAAAGGATGTGGCAGCCTTGCCGCCTCCACCAGTCCTCATCATGAGGGAGAAATGAATACAGTTCTATAAATCAGTCTTGCCCCCATTCGTATTGCACCTTGAGGTATTAGCTGATGATAGTATCCAGACATCACAATAAACGGGATATTTCATATTCCTATTTCACCTTTATCTCATCCTTTTAAATATTTTATTTTTCTGCTTTTTAATAATATATGCAATGTTTCTTCATTAAAGTGCATATTTATGGCTTATAAATATATGGATAAATGCATAGATCCTGGCAATATGTGCTTTTTTCAAAAAATTGATGGGTTCATGATCAAAGTTAGAGATCCCTGATCTAGTCAATATTCATCTCCTTTTATGCATAGTGAAACAGGTCTAGGGTGGTTATGTGAATCAGAATCCATTACCAAAGTTAGAACTTTAACTTGGTCCTTGTGACTCCAGGGCCTGTTCAAGCTTCTATGCCACTCTATCCCGCAAAGATGTAGTGAGATGCAAACTGTGTCCTATTTTAACATGGTGGGACCTTGAATGACTTTGAGCAAGGTGCTTCTCTTTAGCAAGCCTTCTGGTGAGCAGAGATGTTCTAGCAGCTCAGGCAAATGTGGGATTGAATTCTGGGTCTGCCATCCACTAGCTGTGTGACATGGGGCAAGTAACCTAATTTCTCTGATCTTCACTTTCCTCAAACATAAAATGTGAATAATTATATTGATGTTACAGGGTTGCGCTATAAGGAATAATTATATAATATTGTCAAAGTATATGCTATGTGCTCCTTAGAGTATAGCTGCTACAGTATTAGTGGATATTACTGTTACGATTATGAAGATGCAGGAGATGTAGTTCTGTCTTATTTGAAGGAGATTCTTGGGGACTGATGGGTGCCCCATGTCTAGATGGGAATGGTTTGGCCAGGTGGCACAGAGGTGGTGTGGTACCATATGTGGCACCCAGCTCAGGAGCCCAGAGGTTCCCTCTGTGGTCCCATGCAGAATCCCATCCTTTCTTAAATCAGAGAGAGATGATTTCAGGCTTAGATTTATTGTGTAAGTGACAGAGTCTAGCCGGCAATTGAAAACATCATCTTGTTTTCAATTTATTGATTGATGCTTATCTTTTTTTATGATGAGCAATTGTCATAACAGTTTTCTATTAGTGCTAATGATATATTTTCCTTCAAAATTTTAAGTAAAAAAAGTCAATTGGAATAAAAATGTTACATTCATCATAGTCCAGTCAATATAGGACTGTGGGAGAAAATCATGTGTGTCTGGTATATAAGTGAGAAAGGTTTGGAAAGCAGGCTCTAGTCTGGTTAACTTGGCGGTCTTCAAATGATTTGCTTGAATACTCCCAAAATATTTTCAAAAACTATAAATCTCTTGCATATTTCAAAGTTGACACAAAGTTTTTATAGTAAGTTTCTAAGTTTTCAAATGATATAATTTCTCTCCCTTCAACTTTCATAATACAAATTTAAAGTCTACAGAAAAGTTGAAAGAATAGTGCAATGACTACTCATATACCCTTGATCTACAGCCAACAATTGTTAACATTTTGCATCATTGCCCTGTCTCTCTCTCTCTCTCTCTTTTTTTTTTTTTTGCATGTGATAGAACATTTGAAAGTCAGTTGCAGGCATTCTGACATTGATTCCTAATACTTTAGCATGCATTTCCTATGAATAAGGACATTCTCCTATCCTAAGACAATAAATATCCCATCACATCTAAAAAATGAACATAATGCAAAGCATGTAACCTCTGACATAGCTTAAATATTGACATCTAAAAATAAATCTCTCACATTATGCCTTTAAATTTAGCCAGTGGAATCTAAATACCATAAGGCTTTGATGTCCATCACTATCCATTTATAAATATGTAAGTTCTTTAGCATTTGAACATTTTACATCTTTGTTTCCTTGAATTTACATATCCTACCGACTTCACAAAATCTTTTCCTATTGTATAATTCTTTATGCTTAAAGTTTTTTATTGACTATACCAGCAAGTTTTTCTAAATAAAAAAAGCACTGATTAAAATCCAATTCTTTTTTTACATGCTGTGATCACTAAACTCTATTAACATTATTTTTCAATGGGTTATTTTTATAATTATTAGTACACAAATACACTATGAGTATACTGTTGATCATAACATCACAGTAACATTGCAATTTTTATATTAGTCATAAAATGTAAAAAAAAGATTTGGAAATATATCTCTGAAATGACACGATTGGGGAGTTAACAAATAGTTCTTGTATTTATGGAAGAATATTACTTATCACTGGAAAGACACAGGATGCAGCGTCAATTGTATTTTTGTTTTTATAGAAATAAAAATTCATACATACTATTTATTTTGTAATAAAATCATAGGATCCATTACAAATTTTGTAATAAACTCATGGTATCCATTACAAAATAAATAGTAATAGAAGGGGATTTATTATATGCATATATGAGTTTTAAATTCCTTCACAGTTATATGCCAATCACATAGTGCTATATCACAAAAATTATCATTTTAATAATCTAGCATTTGACAACTCAGTTAGGCCCTTCTTCAATTTTATTAAGAGAAATGAATTGAAAATAACCCACACTGCAAAAGATTTGTTATCTAGTTGTCATACTTATTCACTCTCTTAATTTTTAAAAATTATGCTGGGAAGTATCAATCTGCATTACATTATTATTATAATACTTAATTTTTTATTTAAAGGCATCATCTTTAACCTGATATATTGGGAAGTGATTGAGAAAATAAAGATATCAATCATTGCCAAATATCTTTGCCAATACAATATTTTTCTCAAATGTAAAAGCTTTAAATATATTTATACGAAACTCTGGAATTGAAGTTTTAATTTATGGAAAATGTTAACCATGTCAAACCTATCAGCCAAAGTTAGCTGTTTAGTGCTGGAAAGCTTCTGACTTCTGTGTCCAATTCAATATATATTTCTGTGATGACCCTCTTGCTTCTGGTTCTGAGTCTCAGAAAGAAAGAGAGCTAAGTGGGATGTGGAGCCTCACTCAGTGCTTGTGGTCCTGGTGAAGTAAGGGCTGGGCCACTTTCTTGGCTTTGCTCAGGTCTCTGCAGCCCTAATTTATCTGATGCAAGTTGGGGATAGACAAGGAGAAGACAAAGTCAGAGTTCTGAGTATATGAATTTAGAACTTTCAAACATGACCCAGATATCTTGTCTTTAACCCCACAGTTTGCCTTTAGAAGAGTATGTTAAACACCAAGAAAGACAAGCAGCCTCAATGAGTGCCTGGAGGGGACGCTGACATTCCCACTTTCCCCTGGTTTGGAAATACCTGGACCCATGACCCCTGGACAAAGCCCCATGGGAAGAGACAGGCTGGGTGGGAGGGTAGGTGTTTACTGTAAAGTGAGCCCAGGAGTGGATGGAAGTAGGGAATGGGAGGGAGGACCCACAGACCAGCAAGAAGCCTCTATTGTTGAGGAGGCCACAGGAGAATCTATGCTAGGGAGAGTGGGGATGTTCATGGGAAATCTGGAATTTGATTTCTCTAACATTATCCATGGCTACAGATCCCTTGGCGAGGTGTCTAGTTCTCCTGGGATGCACTAGCCCCAGATGAAGCCTGCTGGACTAGCGAACCGTGCTGGAGTGTGGATTGAGGATGAAGTCGGGGAATGGGCACCAGTAAATGTCTCTGCTGGTCTTGGGTGCCCTGGGCTGTGGCTGGCTGACAACTCTGGCTGGCCCAGGAAACACACCACTTGAAGGATGGTAGGGGAGCTACAGGCTGATCTGGCTGATTGTTCCCTGGTGACCAAAAAAATGTGCTTTGTGTATTAGGCAAAGTTTCTGACTTTTCTATTTTCTTGGGAAATGGTCTAGCAAACATTAACATTTGATCAATTCAAACCATTATGCCATACATGATAAATATATACAATTTATATTTGTCAACTAAAAAATTTTGTTAATGTATATTCATGGTTGACACCAGAAAAGTCTATTGCATTTCAGTTCTGAATTGAAGAATATGGAAATAAGTTGAAATAAGTAAAATAAGAGAGATTGTTCAGCAATTAGAAAATTAAAAACAGAAAACCCCAAAACCATTTGATTGAAAAGTGGCCAGTTTTGTGTGAGGACAGAGTGGTTTTCACCAAATGTATTCTGAAGAACCACTTGTGTTTCTTCCCTCTGAGAGCAAGACTTTCTGTCATATTTGGGAAATTACTGGCGTGCAATAATCTATTCTGAACCTTCCTAAATCCGCTCATCAATTAATTGCTTAGCTTTCTAGGCTAGGCAAAACCTGAGCAATCTGTTCCTAAATCTCAGCTTTGCAGAGTCACACAGGGGAAGACGGGAAACTCTTTTGATGTGTCTCCTTCTCCCCCTCCTCTCTATTCTAGCCATTTGTGGGTAGTTTGGGTTATGGAGAACTCATAAAACTGTATTGTTGAAACACTTTGCTCAGTTTGAATGGCATGAAGTGCTCATCCAATTCAAACATTTTTTTCTCATATATAAAAATGAGTGGATTTCACTGCTCTTCCCAAAATGCCAATTTCAGGTTTCTTTTTAACAGAAATTGAAGCAACATGTCACATGGCAATGATTGGCTGGGCTAATTAGTGGCTGTCCTCTTTAGATGGTAGTGTGAGCTCTCTAGTTTGCCATAGAACTCATGTCACCCTTGAGTTTTCCTGCCTGTTCACTGTTGGAATTTGGTTTTGTGACCCCTAGATGAAGGCTTATGGAGGCAGTTAATTCAATTATTATTTATTTCCCAATAAATATTAATTGAACACCTAAGATGGCTAGACATCCTTGCAAAAATCCCTGTCCACATAGAGCTTAATTCTAATGTGGGAAGACAGACACTAAACAAATAAGCAAATTATAGAATATGTTAGAGGTTGATCTATTGAGAAAATAAAGCAGAGAAGAAGATAGCAAGTGTGCATAGGGGGCAATTTTAAAATAGGAAGGGCAGGCTAGGCGCGGTGGCTCATGCCTGTAATCCCAGCAGTTTGAGAGGCTGAGGCAGGTGGATCACTTGAGGTCAGGAGTTTGAGACCAGCCTGGCCAACATGGTGAAACCCCCACTCTACTAAAAATACAAAAATTAGCTGGGCGTGGTAGTGTGTGCCTGTAGTTCCAGCTCACTGGGAGGCTGAGGCATGAGAATCCCTTGAACCCAGGAGGCAGAGGTTGCAGTGAGCTGAGATCATGCCACTGTACTCCAGCCTGGGAGACAGAGCGAGATTCTGTCTCAAAGTAAAATAGGAAGGGCAGGGAAAGGCTCACCATGACACTTAAGATTTGGAAGAGGTGAAGGAACTGTCATGCAGATTTGGGAAGAGCATTCCAGAGGGAACATGTGTAAAGACCCTGAGGCAGTGGGAAGTTAGGGCAGTGGGGCAGCTGTAGAAAGAGTGATGGCTAGGGCAACAGACGCTGCTGTGTGCTCTAGATTAGTCAATAGCCCACTCTGAGCCTCAACTTCTTCATATGAAAATGAGGGTTTGAGCAAGGAGATTTCCAAGGTTCTATTCAGCTCTGACATTTGGTGATTATAGAGCAAAGCCCTTCTCTTAGGGAAAACGAGAAGCTGTTTGCCAGTGGAAATGTGCTTATGGAATTAAAGAATCTTTTATTATTTCTCTTAGAATAGAATCTGAGAAAGTTGGCTTTTGCTCTGGACTCCTGTAATAAGGGAGAGAAGGGCCAGTGTGGGGTTTGGTAGCTGAAACGCACACACTCATGCTCTCTGAGGGCTGAATTTCCAATGTACCTGGGGCAGAGATGGGTTGGAAATGAATGGAATCAGCGAGGCGATTGCTATCTTTCTTTATTACTGTTTAGTGTTTGATTTCAGCTGTAGCCCTTGCAGCTGACAACAGATTGCTGGGCACGAACAAGAGAAGATTATTTTCTATCTGATCATTCTTTATGTGTATTTGGGGTGACCGAAGGTTTTTAATATTGAAAAGTCAAACAGCCTGGACCTTTTCACCCACCATAAGCTTAGCCTATTATTTATAGTCCCATTCCTTTAACTTTCCAGTTCTTGGGGAAAAAAAAATCAGCTATCGACAGTTTGGACAGATGATGTGGGAAGATGAAAGCTGGAGATAAACGCACATCTTCCACGGCTCTTGGATCCTTTCTGGAGTCTTGAGTTGACACACAGTCTCCTATTTGTGCCTTACGTGGGGGAGTCCCATAAGAAAGGACCATGGATATGGCAAGTGTTCTTTAGCCATGTCATGCGACGGGTTTGGACATAGCAAGGGACTAAGCGCCTGGAGGAATTGTTTCTGCATCTGGAGAGTTCTTAAAAATACACAGATCATTACTCTGAGATTTCTATAATTTAACTGCAAGTGTTAAAATTATCTTTATTTCTGAGGATTGATTGAGTGCGAAAGACCCGGTGTTTACATCTGGGAGGTAGGTTGGGGGTGATGACAAGGAAGAAAGGGACATTAAGACTGTGAATGGTCTGGGATTTTACCCCACTTGCCAGCTGACAAGTTAACCTGCCACAGTTTCATGGATGCTGATTGACTCCAGGGTCAGCGACAAAGAACTCTGCTACATTCCACAATAGCGGTAGCCAGAGTATCAACATTTGTACGAGGGCAATGCGGAGAAGGCCAGATAATGCCTGTGCATGCAGTGAGTTGTGTTACAGAGGTACCCTGAACTCAGGGAATCCAAGTCTTTTCTAACAGGCAATAAGTTGGCTGGGTTTAACTCCAGAGGCAGATGTCATCTTTATGATATGGGCAGTAAATGACCCTGCCCTTTGCTCTGGAGGAGGCACAATTTCTGTCATCCAAGACTGCTCTCTATACAAACATCCTGGAAAAGATAGTCTCTAGCAAAGGCAGTCAGACACATGGAATATTGTCTTCCAAGAGGGTCTAGAAATATTTTGGCCATAAAGATGCAATTAACTCCCTCCCCGCCAGCTCCCTTAGGTGAGTTTACCCCTTGGATCATAGTAGCTTTTTCCCCTCTAATTTCCAAGAAAATCTAAGGAGACATATTTCTATCTGAACTCAAGGCACAATTCAAACTCTTCCTGGGGGCTGAGAAGAATTGTGAAAGCTCTGTCCATTTCTTGACCTGTATATCTCTTTTACTTCACTGCTCATTGCAAGGTAGTTGAACATTCCAACTGTTAGAAATGCTAATTTCACATCATTTTTAACTGAGAAAGAACTGCAGGTTGTTGCCTGGGTCAGTCCTTGATTGAGACAGGCGTTACATTTTGGGTAGCTAAGGTTGAGAAGAATTAAGTGTCTTCTTCAAAGTCATTCATAAAGAGTGGTGGAACCATGATTCCAAGTTAGGTCTTCAGAAATGGAAAATTTCCTCTCATTTTCCTCAAAACCAGAGTTAAGACTAGGGGATCTTTTCAGACAGGATTGACTAAGAAAGGTTGAGGAGAAAATAAGATGAAAGATGGATGACGGTCTGCAGAATATCTTTCCTTAGCAGTTGTCCAGAAAGCAGTGTGTGAGATTGCCAGTTGCCTACCCAGTATCCATGTTCTTTTTTTCTTTTTTTAGATAAGATCCCTATATATTTGAGTGTGGCAATTCGCCCAACTTTTATTTTTAATTTTAAAATTTCTAACTTTTAAACATTTTAATTTTTAATTGAAAAATAAAAATTATATATATTTGTCACGTACAATGGGTTGCTTTGAAATACGTGTCCATCATCGAATGGCTAAATGAAGCTAATTGGCATATGTATTGTCTCATGTGCTTATCTTTTTGTGGTGAGAACATTTAAAATCTACTCTCTTTGCATTTTTCAAGATGCCCCGCTTAAAAAAAAAAAAGCAAACTGTATTTCTTAGCTTTCCTTGAAGTTGGTGTGGTCACTGAGGTGTGAGCGGAAGTCACTTCCAGCAAAGTTCCTTCAAGAGGACTTACCTGGCTGGCAGGAGACCTGTTCCTTTCTCCCTCTCCCTCCTTCCTGCCTGGCACGTGGCTAGGATAATGAGTCCCAGCAACAGCCTGAGATGGTGAGGAGACCTCATGGATGGAATCTGAGTGGAAGACGGTGGAGCAGAAAGTGAGAAGGAGCCTGGGTCAAAGCTAACACCATGGGGTACCATGCCAGCCCTGGAGAACCTACTTTTGGATTTCTTCTATGTGAGTGAAAAGTGACACCTCCATTTTTTTGCCACTGTATTTTTGGGTAGCAGGTGAATGCTAATTTTTCACAGATTGTGGATGTTTACTGATACCTAACTATAATCGCTGAATGTTCATTGTATCTGGTTGAGTTTCTTAGTTGCAAGTAATAGAAACTTTGTTGGCCTTCAGCAAGAAAAGGGACTAATGAACTTTTAAGAAGGTTTATGGGGTCAAAAGATGGAGGTGATGGCTGAAGAACTTGGAGCAGGTGGGCACCAGATTGCTTCAGAACATCTCACAGCAGCCTCTGCTCATTGTTCCCCCCAGTGCTCCATAGGAATCAATGGATCCTAATTTCTTGTCTGTCCATGTGTCACTATCAAGATTCCACATCTCAGGAAAGCAAGTATTTGATTGGCTGAGCCCAGGTCACAGGACTGCCCCTGTACCAAGCTGGTGAGAGGAAGGACAGAGCAGAAACAGCCTCCTGGTGCCCCTCCAGCTTCCACTCTGGGAGGGCAGGCACGTGGTTTTATTGTCCCACAAAGATTGCCCACAGTGAGGGCTAAAGTGACCCCCTGCAAGGAAATCAGAGCATGGTTGGGAAGTGACACTACTGAATGCCTCTCACCACTAAAAAAGATTCAGTATAGCAGATTTGGTGCTTTCTGTGATGAGGTGAATTGGTCAAGATAAAAGGAAAAGATTGTTATACCAGGAAGGCTTCAGGGATGACCAGTTTCTTACAGACCCTCCCTCCTGAGGAACAGGCTTATGATAATAGCAGTGCCTTTAAGGATGGCAAATGCTTCATGCAAAATAATTCTTTTAATCTTCTTTGGTTGATGTAGATGTAAGCAATATGTCACGGTAAAAATACTAACATATCTATTTCCCCGGTTGCCTCTTTTTTTTTTTTTTCCCTTCAACTGGCTGCAGTTTCTAATTCACACTCATGAACCTGCCCGCAACAATTTCAGGTCTTCACGGGTCTCCCTAAGTGGGGGCAAGTAGTCTTGTCCCTCTGTGTTGGGAAACCAGAGCTCCAGAAAGATCAAGTGCTGTCCCCAGGGCCACAGGGTATGAGGGGAGGGTGGGGAGGTAAACGTGAATTACAGAGTCTGTGGCTGAGGTGGCTGTGGGTCGTCAGTTAAGTGCCAGCTGCCAAGGAGAGCTGGCCTGAGTGTGAAGAGCCTCATGAGTAGAGAAATGAATGTGATTCTCTAGCCTCAGGTCT
Source organism: Cacajao melanocephalus (assembly GCA_963573385.1). Lineage (NCBI taxonomy): Eukaryota > Metazoa > Chordata > Mammalia > Primates > Pitheciidae > Cacajao > Cacajao melanocephalus. The sequence continues at coordinate 10,818 of CAUYLG010013419.1, forward strand.
AGGTTATCATGAAATGTTAGTGAAATATGTCAAGGAATGCAGAAACTTGGAAACTTCGATCCTTAGAGTCCCCAGCAGACCTCAGTTTCTTGTGGCAGCCATGTCTGAAATGTAGCATGGGGGATGGTTATGGACAGGAAAGCAAAAGCCGAAGTCTCTCCCCTGCTGAAAACTCTCCACCGGCTTCTCAGAGCCAGAAGGATAAAAGCCACTCTCCTCATTCTGGCCAGTGAGATCTTTCATGGGCTGACCTTGCCTTCCCATGTGCTCCCCTCTTTCCCTCTGACTTCCCTGCTGCTGCAGCCACTTTGGTCTCCTTTCGGTTTCTGCAAGCTCGTCCCTGCCTCTTCGCATTTGCTGCCAGGGAATGCTCTGCCCCAGAACCCCGTCTGGCTGACTCTTCCTTGTCATTCCGGTCTCAGTTGAGATGTTGCCTGCCCTAAGCGGGCTCTAATGCCCTGCTTCCATTCTTTGCTTTACCATGGGTTGGCTGTGCCACATTCAGCAAGCCTGTAACTGCTCTGTGCCTCACTTTGCTCAGCTGTAAATGGGAATCATGTTAGCCTTGTATCATATGGTTCCTGTGTCCTGGCTTGCTTTTGTTATAGCACTAATCACTGAAATTATTTTGTTTGCTGACTTTCTGTCTCCTCTAGGCTATTAGCAGGTTGAGTAATTAGAACTACATAGAACCCAAAGTTTATTAATTAGCTAGGCAAAAATTAGCAAAACCTCATGAAAGCATCCTCATATGCCATCCTGGACCCTGGATTCCCCACCTGAGTGGTGAAGGAGCGGGCCACACCAGCAGTTCTGTGTATCAGAATCACCCTGGAGCCTGTTAAAACTAATTCTACCAAATAGAATTACCAGATGATCCAGCAATCCCTCTTCTAGGTATATATACAAAAGAATTAAAGCAGGTCTTCAAAGAGATACTTAGACATCCATGTTCATAGCAGGACAAAAAAAGCTGAGAGGCAGAAATAACCCAAGTGTCCATCGGCAGATGAATAGATAAACAAAATGTATGTAATACAGATAACTATTATTCAACCATAAAAAGGAAGAAAATCCTATCACATGCTACAACATGGATGAACCTTGAGGACATTTGGCTAAGTGAAATAAGCCAGTCACACAAAGACAATATTGTATGATTATACGAGGTACCTACAACAGTCAAATTCATAGAAACAAAGTGTAATGGTGGTTACTAGGGGACTGGGGGAGGTGGAAGAGGAGGAGTTGTTTAAAAGATACATTTCAGTTTTGCAGGAAGAAAAAGTATTGGAGATCTCTTTCATGATGGTGTGAATATACTTAACACTACTGAACTGTATGCTTGAAAATAGTTGAGGGTAAATTTCATGTTATTTTAAAAAATTACAATAAAGGTAGATTAATTTTTAAAAATAAAGATGTGGCATCTAGATTCTGAGTAAACAGAGTGCAGGGAGTCGGGGCATTGACGTTTTCAAAACCTCCCTGGGACATTCTGACACTGTTTATAGTTTAAGAAACTCTTGGCAGGGCGCAGTGGCTCACGCCTGTAATCCCAGCACTTTGGGAGGCCAAGGCAGGCAGATCACTGGAGGTCAGGAGTTCAGCCTGGCCAACATGGTGAAACCCCGTCTCTACTAAAAATACAAAAATTAGCTGGGCGTGGTGGCGGGCGCCTGTAATACCAGCTACTAGGGAGGCGGAGGCAGGAAAGTCACTTGAACCTGGGAAGTGGAGGTTGCAGTGAGTCGAGATTGCGCCATTGCACTCCAGCCTGGGCGACAAGAGCTAAACTTCCTCTCAAAACGAGACAAACAAAAACCTCTTAGTTAACACTAGAGTTAACCCCAAAGTTAGAGGTGAGTCTGTGGTTTGGATTTGGGGCATTTAAAACTCGCATCACCCCTGACATAAAAATTCTTAGTTACACGGAGAAAAAAATGCTCCCCAAATCGTCCTCACGGGCTGTGTAATTTTGCCGGATGGATCTGCTTCTCACCTGCATTGGCGCCTCTCGCCGCCCTTCTTTCAGGTGCACAGTGGTAAGGTGGGCAGAGGGCACTGGAGCCCACCCACCGGCTGTTTTCCTCGTGGTGTCCACAAGGTGGCAGGCCAGGCACTCGGATTTGCGCAGCCGAGGGCGTGCGCAGCCAGCGGCTCGGAGCGCCTGGCGGATGGCAGACGGGGTGTGAGGGACCCCGTGCTTTTGCTTTCGCATGATTTGGGGGCTGGTGCCCAGGCTAGAGCTGAAGGTGGCGGGTCAGTTTCCTGGGAGAAGGGATGTGTCTGTTGTTGGGGGAGGGTTTGAGTCAACTCCCACGTCTGCCCTGCAGGGCCTAAGAGCATCTCAGAGGAAGGCAGGAGCTCCAGCGTGAGCAGGATTGTCCAGGGATAATGTGAACAAGCTGTTCTGGTTTTTTTTTTTTTTTGGTAGCGTTTTGGTGATAGTTTTAAATAATGAAAAGGTCAAAGGCAGAATAGATGTTTTGTGTGGCTTGAAAACTCTTAAGTGGAGGGCAGAGGATTCCAGTTAACAGATACTTGCTGCTGGATATTTTATGGGCATTTAAAATATATAGATTTGCTGACCCACTTGAGGCCTTGACCCAGCAAGGGGACGCAGTCCATAACAGTAAATAAGTCAGCAAGTGGTCTGATGACACGTTGGGATGAAAAGTGGACGGAGAATTTTTAAACGCTTTTAATATGCTGTTTGTTCCTACCTCAAGCTGGGACAGTGGTTTCCCGTGGGTACAAAATGCTTACACGTGGATCAGGGCTTCTGAAGACTGGGAGGAGAAGAATGACACACGAGGAGGCAGCGCAAAGAGCAGAGGCTTGGGGTTAGACGGGTGGGCACGGGCTGGACCTCTAGCTCAGCCTCCCACCAGCTGTGGGATTTGGGACGGGTCCCTCATCCTGGCTGAGCCTGAGTTCCCTCCTCTGTATGATGGGGATGAGAATCCTGGGGTGGGGTGAGGAGTGAAGGAAATGCTGCTCATCTGTTCCCTCATTTAGCACACACACCTTCCGCCTGTGTGCCAGGCAGAAGAAGGTACTAAGGATGCCAAGGCAATCCAGCGTGGTGATGCCTCCCAGGCAGATATGCTGAGGGGGTTTTCAGTTTAGCAGGACAGACAGGTCTGCATGGGGTGCTTCGGGCTAGGGACGGGCAGAGGAGGCAGCAGGGCAAAGGCAGGGAGGGCTAGAGGGTGTGGATATTCAGGGAAGGAGCAGAGAGAAGCACAGATCACGCTGAGGAAGCAGATCAGAGAGCAGGGGGTTTGGAGCGTACACTGTTTGCCACCATAAATAGAATTATTTACCATGATTTTAAAAAATGGAGAGATTTCCCTTGGAATTCCAGGTGTCCAGCTCCTCTGGAAAAAAATAGACATAGCTACACTGAATCAATATTTCCACATCAAACAATGGTCTGAAACCATGTAGCGGTTGCCTTCTTTCTGTAGTGCATGGGCTGCAGTCCCCACCACACGCTATTGCACACCCAGCTCTACCTGCTTCCCGTGCTTTTAGTCCTTACTTCTGTGCAGCCTCAGCTATAGAGTGTCTAGAGCAGCTGCACACAGTGGGTCCCTCATACCTGTTGTTTCCCTTCGCTTCTTGAGGGTCCAGATGGCCTCGTGGGTTGCTTAGAAGAATAAAGGAGCCACAGGTGTAGTCAGGGTTCCATCTACTAGGTCTTCTCTTTCACTTCGGGGGTCTTTTCACTTTTGCAGTGGACGTCTGGCCACAGCTAGGTGTTTGGTGAGTGTCGGGGGGGCTTGCTAAAGTTACAGTTTGTAGTGCTTTGTTTGTCAGCCATGCTTGGCTCACTTAAGAGAACCACGTACAAATCCCTCTCCAAAGCACCATTTCCCCACAAATAATAGAGAACTATTGTTGGGAGGATGGAGACCCTGTAGTTCTATAATAATAGCATTTTCATGAAGGAAAATCACAGCCCCACCGTGAGCGCAGCTGAGAACATGGAACCTATTATTGAGACATTCTGATTAAAATAAAGCATTATCCTGTAAGATGGGCCTGCCTGTGGGAGTCTTTGGAAAACCAGGTGAGAGGCATTTGCAGGTCCTGCTGGAAATGAGTCAGTAAAAAAAAAAATCCTTCCATCCAAGGATGATTAAACTCAATCATGAGGCTGTTAGGAAGCCCTGGCCTCACCTTCCTAGTGGGAGGCAAAAGTGGATAATTCACTGTCACAAAAGAAAGAGAAGGAGTGAGAATGGGGTGTGGGTGGTAAAGTAGAAGAGGGAAGCAAGAAAGATGGCTTCATTGTGGAGTCCAGGCTCACTGGAAGAGTCATGGGGAATGGCTATAATCAAGGGATCCTTCTGTGGGCTTGAGGGTGGTGCCATTTGTAGGGGATAGTGGGTTGATGGGGTTGTGCCATCAAATGTGGACTGCACCCCAAGTCAGAAACCAAGAGATGGGGAGACAGCTGCTGGCAGAGGAGGCTGGGACCAAAGGACTTAGAGGGAGACCAGGGAGCCCTTCATCCTCAGACAATGTGGGAGGCAGGGGCTGCCCTTTGCCCCTCCTCTTACACTTAACTACCATTTTGTTCCTGTTGCATTTAAAGACATTTTTGTTTTGTAATTTATTAAATCTCAGAAGTATAGAGAATAGTGTTTCCTGCCTACTAGGATCACTTGGGGATCTTTTAAAAATTCCAAAGCCGAGATGCTTTCCCAGACCATTTAAATCTCTGTCTTCGTGGGTGGAACACAAGTGTCGGTGTCTTTGAAACTCCCTGACTTGTTTTAATGCACAGGCAAGTGTAGAAACCACTGATATTCCTGCCTGTCCCTATCACCCAGCCTCCTTCATAACCAACATGTGGCCAGTCTCACTGATCCCACAGCTCTCATGTTCTAGGTCCCTAATTTTCCCGTTACCCACCCTCCTTCCCAGATTCTTCAGAAACAATACCAGGCTTCGTGTTATTTCATTCTTCTGTGCTTCAATATATAAAAACTTTAAAAAGTGCAACACAACATGATCACTCCCCCCTTCATAAAATTAGCAGTATTCCTTAGTATCATCTAATAATCTGCCTGTGATGCTCAGTTTAGCTTTTGAGACATTATTCCTCTTGTTTATCTTTGATTTTAATTTGATTCTGAAGGGATAAATAAAGCTGCCTCCTTATTTTGGGGGTAGTGGTGTTGGTGAAAGGGATATACAGCTGGCTTACCCCTGATAATCTACCTCTTTTCCTTAGGGTGACTAGGGGTTCCAATCCCTTCAGGGACAGTGCTGGCCACATTTTTGGGGACAGTCAGTCAGGGGCAAGAGGCTCTTACAGTCATTCAGTGATCGTTGACTGGGAGCCTCTATATATTCAGACATTATGTTAGGTGCTGGTGGATTGAGTCTGTCTTTGTCATCATTATTTTCTGTTTAGCACATTGTAGGGACTCAAGTTTTTAGTTCAGTGATAAAAGTATATGTTTTGTTACCGTGAAAGCATATGTTTTTGTTACTGTTATGGTCAACAGCTGATCCATTGCTGATATATTGAGTCTGGGTATGCAATACCACTTTATCAGTCACATACGCACAAAACTTCTACATTGTACCTCTCTACCTGAGAATCTATGAACATTTTTTTCTTTTAAGTAATTTTCACTACAACCTCATACGAGGTTCCCAAATGAGATGAAACGGCATGGCAGAGTTAAATCGTAGTAGCAGGGAGTGAGGGCAGCCTGAATAGTTGAAATGCAAACTTGTCGTCTAAGCCTCATTCCAGCCACGAGGTTTCAGCCGTCTCTTTCTATCAAATCCTTTCAAAGGCGTGCTAACATGCAACGGAAATTGATTGGTTTGAAGCTGACCTTCTTTTATTTCTTTTACCCGGGTTCTAAGTGTAGCACTTAGAGCAATAAAATGTCCAGAAGGCAACCAGTGTAACCAAGGGGGACAGTGGGATCTCATTGACCCACACATTTTTTTTGTAGATTCTTTTTTTCTCCTTAACACACTACTATGTTTATTATTTAAAAATTTGAAAAATTTGGAAGGAAGAAATGAGGAAATGAAAATCACCCACATGTTATCATTCAAAGATAACTATCATTATCTGCCAGAGATAATTGATTGGGTATATTTCCTTCTATTCTTTCTTTTTTCTATGCCTAAATATGGACTGTGTACTCTGATTTAATTAGAATTAGTATTTATTTAAATATTCTTAGAACTTTATGCTTTCATTAGCAATTTTTGTTCTATTTTCTCCTTTTTTTCTCATTATAAAAAGGATGCAAGGAAGATATTATTCTAATTTTACAAAAGAGAAATCAAGGCCCAGAAAGGTTAACTGGTTTTTCACCAATGGCTCAGAACTCACCTTTAATCCAAAGGTCTTTCTGCCTGATCCCAATACTCCGTGTCTAGAGGCATGAACCACCAGTAGGGAAGTCCCTAGGATTATTTATGGAAGTGGGACCTATTGTAATTTCTGTTCCCATCTCCAGAAGGTTTAAGTCAGGTACTTTCTGGGACAGTCTAAATGTGGAGGCAGGAAGTGGGGTGGAGAAGACAAAGTACCACTGGTTATGAGACAACCCAGCCTGTATTCTGGATAAGGGACTTTGTTAGGCAATTGTTCACTGTATCATATACTGTGAGCTTTGACATTTGAATTCGTAGCCATGCACATCCCCTTCTATTGGGGGCTGCCTGGCTATCGCCTCTGCTGTCTCAGCTGCCACACTTTGTGCTGGGTGTCCTGTGCCTCAGCCCCATCTTATTGTCCCAGGGATGTGGTCTGATGTGAGTATCACCAGGCCACACTGGATTAGCATTGTAATCTGGTGTAAAACGATGAGCAGATTTACCAGTGATCTGATGAAGCTAGGGTCAGTACAGAGTCATGGCTGAAGCCACATGACTTATGAGGGAGGAGAAAACATGAATACATTGGCAGAGAGAAAAGAACTGTGTGGATCCCAGAGAGAATTGGAGGTGCAATGGAGGAAAGAGGGGGTGAGGGGGAGGCCAGCCCCAAGAACTGTTTGTTCCTAGGCTTTCTGGGTTAATGTCCAGTCCTTGTGCAGCTAACGATAACTTTCTTCACTCACCCCCTTTCTTGAAGTAACTTGCTTGAGTCTCTCATCCTTGCAGCCAAATAAGGAAGACTGTCTTAGTTGTCACGAATCCATGCCCTGATAGATGGGAAGAGAACTTTTGGAAGGCCTTGCTTGACCTCCCAATTTTGCAGATGAGGGAGCTGAGGCTTCAGAGGGGAGAGGAGTTGCCCAAGGTCATTTGGGCTCCTGATTGCAATCCAGGCTCCCTGCCGTCTCTGAGCTACCATGCTTTCTTGATTTCTTCTTCTATTTTAGCCTTGGCTCCTATCCATATCATGGGCTGAGGGCTGGGCTCATGCTTTCTGTATTCTTCTACTTCTTTTTGCTGGTGTATTGCTAAACACTGAGTAGGTGCTCAATGAATACTTGTTAAGTTGAATTGGAGGCTGCTCTAGGTTTGAGGCAGTGATGGAGGTGGCCCTCAGTGAAACCTCCCCTGACTGATAGACAGGCTGGCATTTTGGGTGAGTGTGAAATAGAATTCCTAGGGTCCTGTGAAGTCATTCATCTTTGAGGTTGGAGGCGATTCTTCATATGGTGAATTGGCCTCACCAAAAGTAAGCAAAGAGGATGGTTTTTCCTGTGCCTGACAAGTCAGGGTCCATTGCCAGTAATTGGATCCAAGATAAAGCAGGTTTAGATCTGACTGGACGGTATATTTGCTGGGCAAAAATGAATACAGCACATTGCAGTGATTGGTGGCTTGGATTCCCTAAACCATTTTTTCAACAACATAACCAGGATTTGACTTGAGTGGAATAGGTGGAGAAAAGGAGTTCAGAAATAATATTTTGGATACATATTATGTAAGTCTCCTTTCTTTTATTTATTTATGTACTCTTCTGTAGAGCTATTTTTGGTTCACAGCAAAATTGAGCAGAAATTAGAGATTTTTCCATATACCTCCTGCCTTATGCATAGCCTCCCCCATCGTCAACATTCCCTACCAGAGCGGCACACATGTTACAACTGTGAAAAAGCTGACAAATCGTTACCACACAAAATCAATAATTCACCTTAGGACTCACTCCTGGTACATTATATGAGTTTGGACAAATTTATAATGACAGATATCCACCATTATGGAATTATACATAAAAATTTTCTGCCCTAAAAATCCTCTCTGTTCTGCTTATTCATTCCTCCTTCTCCCTTTAATTCCTGACAACCACTAGCCTTTTTCACCATCTCCACAGTTTTGTCTTTTCCAGAATGTCATGTAGTTGGAATGATTCAGGGTGTAGCCTTTTAAGACTGGCTTCTTTCACTTAGTAATAATATGCATTAAAGTTCCCGCTATTCTTTTCAAGGCTTGTTAGCCCATTTCTTTTTAGTACCAAGTAGTATTTCATTGTCTAGATATATCACACTGTATCCATTCCCCCACCGAAGGACATCTCAGTTGCTTCCAGGTTTTGGCAATTATGAATAAAACTGTCGTACGCGTCTATGCATAGGTTTTTGTATGAGCATAAGTTTCAACTCCTTTGGGTAAACACTAAGCACAATTGCAGAATTTTATGGTAAGAGTATATTTAGCTTTGTAAGAAACTTCTAAACTGTCTTCCAAAGTGACTGTACTATTTTGCATTCCCACCTCATAATGAATGAGAGTTTCTATTGCTTCACATCCTCACCAGCATTTGGTGTTCTCAGTGTTGTGGATTTAGGCCATTCTAATAGGTGTGTTGTGGTATTTTTTTGTTGTTTTAATTTACATTTCCCTGATAACAAATGATGGGTAACATATGCTTATCTGCAATCTGTATATCTTTTCAGTGAGGTATCTGGTTAGGTCTTTGGGCCATTTTAAAAATTAGGTTGTTGGTTTTCTTATTGTTGAGTTTTAATAGTTCTTTGTATATTTTGGATATTAGTCCTTTCTGAGACATGTCTTTGGCAAATATTTTCTCCCAGTCTGTGGCTCTTGTTAATCTCTTGATGATGTCTTTCACAGAGCAGAAAATTGGAATTTTACTGAAATCCAGCTTATTAACCCTTTCTTTCATGGATTGTTCCTTTCATGTTATATTTAAAAAGTCTTTGCCAAACCCAGGTCATCTCAATTTTCTCTTATCTCATCTTCTGAGAGTCTTAGTTTTACATTTTATATTTAGGTTTTTGATCTATTTGAGTTAGTTTTTGTGAAGGGTGTAATGTCTGTGTCTAAATTTTTTTATGTGGGTGTCCAGTTTTTCTATAACCATTTCTTGAAAGTATCTTTTCTCCATTGTGTTTCCTTTTTTTTTTGCCATAAATTAGTAACTATATTTATGCAGGTCTATTTCTGAGCTCTCTATTCTGTTCCATTCATCTATTTGTCTATTTTTTTTTTTTTTTGGCCCATACCACACTGTTTTGATTAATGTAGCTTTAGTCATCAAGTTCACTTGTTTTAGTTTCCTTTTAGTACTGTAATTCTTGAAGCCAAGTAGTGTCATTCCTCTAACTTTGATCTTCTTCAATATTATTTTGGCTATTTTGGATCTTTTGTCTCTTTGTATAAACTTTAGAATTAGTACCAAATAATATTTCATTGTCTAGATATACCACTGTGTATCTGTTCTCCCACTGAAGGACATCTTGGTTGCGTCCAGGTTTTGGTAATTAAGAATAAAACTGTTATACACATCTATGTGCAGGTTTTTTAGCATAAGTTTCAACTCCTTTGGGTAAATATTAAGCACAATTGTGGAATTGTTAATATCTTCAAAATAATCTGCTGAGATTTTGATTGAGATTGCCTTGAATCTATAGATTAGTTGAAAATAACTGATATTTTGACAATATTGAGTCTTTCTATCCATGAACATGGAATAGCTCTCCATTTACTTATTCTTATTTGATGTCTTCATCAGAGTTTTGTAGTTCTACTCATATAGATCTTGTACATATTTTGCTAGATTTGTATCTATTTCATATTTTTGTGTGCTAATATAAATGTACTGTTTTTAATTCCACTTGTTCATTGCTGGTATATAGGAAAGTGATTAACTTTTGTATATTAACCTTGTATTATGCAACCTTGCCATACTTGCTCATTAGTTTCAGGAGGTTTTTTTTTTGTCAGTTCTTTCAGATTTTTCTACATAGACAATTATATCATCTGCACACAACAACATTTTATTTCTTCTTTCTCATTCTATATGCCTTTCATTTCCATTTATTGCCTTATTGCATCAGCTAGGACTTTCAGAATAATATTGAAAAGCAGTGGTGAGAAGAGATATTCTTGCCTTGTTCCCAGTCTTAATAGCAAAACTTCAAGTTTCTTTTATCCATTTTTTTCTACAGATATTTATTGAGTGCTGTGTCAGGGAGAGCCAGGGAGAAAGAACCAATAGAATATATAAAAATAGGTATATAAGAAGGGATTTATTAGGGGAATTAGCTCATGTAATTATGGAGACTCAAAAATCCCATGATAGGCTTTCTGCAAGTTGGAGATTTAAGGAAGCTGGTGGCATGACTCAATCCAAGTTCCAAAGCCTCAGAACCTGGGAAGCCAATAGTTTAACTCTCAATACAAGGCCAAAGGTCTGTGAACCTGAAGTGGGGGTGGGGGGTGGGGGGTGGGGAAATTGCTGCTGTTGCAAGTCCTGGAGTCTAAAGGCTGGATAACCTAAGTTCTTATATCAAAGGACAGGAGAAAGAGGGTGTCCCTGACCTGGGCAAGGGTGGGGGTGAGTGTGGGCAGGAGGGTAGGGAGAGAGAGATAGTGAGAGCTACCTTTTTGTACTATCCAGGCCCCCAGCTAATTGGATGGTGCCCACAATGTTGAGGGTAGATCTTTTCTATTCAGTCTACCAACTTATATGCCAGTCTCCTCAGGAAACACCCTCATTGTGATGCCCAGAAATAACACTTTACCAGTTATCTAGATATCTCTTAATCCAGTCAAATTGACTTCTAAAATTAACCATTACAAGTGCAAATTCTGTCCCAGGCATTATTTCACATGCTGGGAAGACCACAGTAAGCCAATCCTACAAAAATCCCTGTGCTCCTGGGGAGATATTCTACTGGAGTTGCAAAGTTAGTAAAAGGAAGTGTGGCATGTATTAGGTTGCTATGGCTGAAATAACAAAGTACTACAGGCTGTGGCTTAAGCAACAGACGTGTGTTGTCTCATAGTCCTGGAGGCTTGCAGTCCAAGATCAAGGTGTCAGCAGGATTGGTATCTTCTGAGGCCTCTCTCCTTGGCTTGTAATTGGCCATCTTCTCCTTTTATCTTCACATGGTCTTCCCTTTGCTCATGTCTGTGTCCAAGTTTTCTCTTCTTATAAGGACACCAGTCATATTGAATTAGGGCTTACTCAAATGACCATTTTAACTTTATTACTTCCTTAAAGAGCCTATCTCTAAGTACAGTCAGATTCTGAGGTCCTGGGGGGTTAGGATTTCAACATATGAATTTTGGGAGGGACACAACTCACTCATGACATGACATAAATTAAAAAATGATTTTGATGCATGTTGATTAACCATGTTTAAAATATAAAAGTTTTTGTATTGATTTTCCAAATTGGGAAATGTTTGCTTCTCCACTGACAATTGTGTATGGCCCATGTGGGCTTGTAGGAATGCTGGCCTTGGCCAGCGGAATGGTATAGAGTTGTGTAGTGAGTAGTTTTTTCCTCATGAAACTTCCCAGGCCACATAATGATTGAAGCAATGGCCTGGACTTGATTAATGGACAGTCTAAGCATCATATTTTAGGTGTTTGGATGGGCCTGTTTAGACTATATATATATATATACACACACACACATATGCACATATATATATACATATATACACACATATATACACATATACATATATACACACATACATACATATATATGTATACATATATATACACATATACATACATACATGTATATATGGCCTAGCTTGCCAGAAATGTGTGAATTTATTTTCAGAAACAACAGTTCAGGGAAGAACTGCAACCATTCCACAGGAGTGCATTAAAGCTGTCTGGTTTTTTAAAATCATTTCCTATTTTCCTAATGGGATTGGAGTGTCTGTGGTTCCTGCTGTTTTATATGCTGTCTTGCCATGTGGCTCATTGGTTTCTTTTTTTTTGTTTATGCTTTTGTGGTTTTACTGAACAAATGACTTTCTGTGACATAATGAGTTTCTGGACCTTGACATGCTGAACATAAATCCACCAAATCTGCAACTCCTTGCTGTGGAAGATTCAGCTTGGCTTCTGAAATAAGATAAAGATGCTGAAATAGTTGGTTAAGTACACAGGAGAAAGTCTCATGGTCCTCTGGAGGCTTTAACACAACAGATGCCTGGACTGAGTTGTGGTGTGTGAACTCAGTCTGTCTGTCAAGTAGGAAAAACCATCTGTCTGTCAATCTAACAACAAGGGCTTCTTTCAGGGGCACTGGGAGACTAATTTGTTAGTGAAGGACTTTTCAGGGCACTGAGTAGTGAATGGGGGAGTATCACTGAAGCACTACACAGGGTTGCAAAGGCCGTGTCAGTTTTTTGTCAGAGGAACTGGTTGAAAAAGGAAGGATTTGGGTAAATCAGGGGAAGCAAGTGGTTTGATTCTAGAGGCAAGATTAGGAAGAGATGCAGAGAAGGCCTTTGACAAAATTCAACAGCCCTTTATGGAAAAAAAAAAAGAGATTAGGAAGAGAAGTTTTGTTTTGTGATTTCTGTGTTCTTTTTATTGCCTTGAAAGTTTTTACTGGAACTTTGCTCTATGTTCATTGATTGATTACCTCACTTCTGTATTTATTCATTTATTGAACATCTGTTAGATACCAGAAACTGAGCTAATATGTGGGCCCTTCTTCCAAAAAGCCTGTGTTAGTCCAGGAACTAGAAGCAGACACCAAGACAGGATTAAGTGTGCAAAGATTTTATTAGTGGAACTGCTTCACCTTCTCAGGCACTCAGGCTAGACACCCTCAGCATTTTCTTTTTCCACAAAAATCCCTCCTCTCCCCTTAGTGAACCACAAGCTCCTATCATTCTGTTCCTTCCCAATTTCTCCTTTCTATTCCCTTGAACACTCCAAGTTCCAGTTTTTCTTACCTCTTGTCTGGATGATTACAATGGCTTTATAAGTCGTTCCCACACCTCTAACAGCTTGCCTCTTCTGTTTACCCTCCACAACTGGGGTTATCTTCCTCAACTATGGTTATGGTCATGCCTCTACTCTGTTGGAGTCTTATCAGTGGCTTCTCACTGGCTACAGTTTGGATTCCTGGGCTTGGAGGTTACATCATTCTCTAGCTGGTCCCATCTCCATCTTCCACCATACCTCTTTACAAACTCTGTGCTGTCGTCAGTTGGAGCATACAAACCCTTTTGCATCTTTGTGCCTTGGCTCATGTGATTTCTTCAACCTGTCAATCTCTTCCCTACTTTCCTTGCCTCTCAAAATCCTGTGTTACCCAACAGGCTTCAGTTCAAGTTCCACCATCATTATGAAACCTTGGTATAAACTGTGCTTCCTTACTGTAAACTGCAGCTCTTCTATATTTACTGCTGTACAGTTGGTATTCATGTTCTTTCTTTCTAGACTGCAAGCTGTTGAGTACCTCAATTGCCACCTCTTATTTATCTTTGTTGCCTCATAATGAACGATAATTCTGCACATGTATTCGTTGCTCACTGAGAGTTTACTGGGTGAAGGGACCACCATCAGACAACTCAGTTTCTCCCCTGGGAGGTCCCACCATCCACCTTGAGCACAACGTATTTGAAACTGAGCGCCTGAGTTCTGCGCACCTCAAAACTGGCTCCTCTCCCCAGCTCCCCTAGTTCTGTCAGCTGTTGTTGAGTCACGGCAGCCCAAAGGCTCAGCAATCCTTAATGTGTCTCTCCTTTCCTCCATAACGCTTGTTAATTCCAAAGCCTCGCACATTTCACCCAAGATATGATAAATATGTGTCCCTTTCTCTCTGATGAACCTTGTCCTTATCACTTCATCTCGGCTTTTCTTAGTAGGGTTTTAAGCAGTCTCACCTGGTTCCATTTTCATAGCCATGGTTTAGAGTAGGTGTATACGGAACCAGTCTAGAACAGAGAACACAGAACAAAGCTCTCTGAGGACCAAGAACCGTGTCTGTGTTTCAGTGAGCACAGGCAGGGCCTCACTATCAAAAAATAGTTTTTATAACTTTTTCTATTTCCGTGAAAACAATACATGGTCACTTTAGATAATTTACGAAATACCAACAGAAAAAAAGAAGAATACAAAAATGACATACAATTTTACCACCATACATTTTGTTATATCCCCCCATACCCTTTTTTTCGTAGCATTTATGTGCATATGTCTGTACATATATGTGTGAGTGTGTGCCTGTAAACGTGCATGTGCTTTCATGGTTGTATTTGGCTTCAAGTGACAGAAAAACCAACTACAGTGTCTTAAGCAAATAGAAGTTAATTTTTCTCATCTAACAAGAGATCTGAAGAGAGTGAGAGTTGGAAGGTTTCGTGGCTCATCATATCAGTGCTGAATTCTCTGCAATTCCCATGCCATTTGCTCAAGAGCTGAGGATGAGGGCTGCAGTTCTAGCATTGCTGCTGCATCAACTTCAAGAAGAAGGTAGAAAGACAGCATCTGCAGACTTCGCTTTCGTTGGTCAGAACTCGCTCATAGGACCAGTCCTAGCTGCAAGTGAGGCTGTGAAATGAACATTTAGCTTTTATACCTTTACTGTACAGGAGGCAAGAGCAAGAGGCCTGACACTCGTGCTGGCTATATTGAACTACAGTGTCTGCTACTGGGACAGTGCTGCATCTGATGCCCTTCTTGCTAAATATTTGGGTATAGTCTGGATTGTTATCATAGGATAAATTCTAGATGTGAATTTCTTCTTTTTTTTTTTTTTTGAGATGAAGTCTCACTCTATCACCCAGGCTGGAGTGCTGTGGCACAATCTTGGCTCACTGCAACCTCTGCCTCCTGGGTTCAAGCGATTCTCTTGCCTCAGCCTCCCAAGTAGCTGAAATTACAGGTGCCCGCCACCATGCCTGGCTGATTTTTGTATTTTTAGTAGAGAGGGGTTTCGCCATGTTGTCCAGGCTGATCTTGAACTCCTGACCTCAAGTGATCCACCCATCTAGGCCTCCCAAAGTGCTGGGATTATAGGGGTGAGCCACTGCACCTGATCCTAGACATGAATTTATGGATCAAAAGATGTATAACATTACAAAAATCTTTAAATAATTACTTTTGAACTGTGTTGATAGCAGCAATGATTCATGGTTTTTATTGCATGTCAAACTTGACTTTGGGCATATGATCAATTGTAACTTCATTGTTATTTCTCATTGTCCTTTTAAATTTCACTGGGTAGGTTGGGGGTGAAAAATAAATTTCTCTTGCCTATGATAAAGATTTGGGCAGGTCTGTGGCTTTTCTGCTGTCTCTTAAGCAGCAAACCAATAGTTATACTAATTGCAAACACAGTTCAGAAAGTAGACTCTCCAGACCTCACAATAATCAAATCTCTGAATATAATTAGCATGAAATTTTGTGCCTCCTGCGGCTGGACCCCCACTGTGGCTGACCCCTTCCAAGAGCAGAGCCATGTCCTTCGTGCTTCATCTGCTCTTCTCTCTGTGCTGGATAACTGCTGTTCCCAATCACGGAGGGAGGAGGATGGAGAGGGAGGAGGGGCAGGAGGGACAGCAAATCTCCTCATTGAACTGCCATCTGTGTTGCACTCCCAGGCCTGGCAGATATTTTGAGCTGACTCTTGCTCTCACGGATGCTGTGGTGAGTTTGCTGGAAACCCCTCTGCCTGGGGAGGCCACTGACACTCCCTTGATGCAGGCTGTGCGATTCCTTCCTGCCATGCTGTCCTCATCCCTGCTCTCTGACATTCCTCCACACGGCATCTCACACTCTCTACACGCTCCTGGGTAGCCTTTGGGCAGGAATTAAAATGGCTCCAGGCTGGCTTTCCCTCAGGGTCTGCATCCTGTCCCAGTAAACCCTGGAGGTCTAGACCAAGCCCAGCTGTGTGTTCTCTCTAGCTGCCACATGCCAAATACAGAGGCTGCCTGCTCAGTTTTCTGTCCAGGGCACAGTGTTCTCTCACTATAGGGATGCTCTTCATGGTCTTTGAATGGATCAACAGAAGCTCCTTCTCCAGACTCAAGGTGACAAAAAGCAAGTCCTGCTCCCTCTGCATGGAAGGGTTAGGATAAGACTCACAGCATCATAATAGTTCTCTTCAGAGTAATTGCTTCACATAATCCCCCTTCCTCCACTCTCAAAATTTTATATTCCCAAAGCAAATAAAGGCCACTGGGTAAGGGGCTCAAGAGTGACAAAACTGGTTCTCAACCATGTCTTGTAAATTCTGTATTGGAGGCGGTTTCATATTCACTTTGCTAGCACATGTCTGTGATACTGGCATCTCAGTTGGAGCAAACAGGAAGAATTTCAGTCTAGCATTTTCTTCCAGATGAATGCAAGCTGTAGAGATGAGGAACCCTCTGCTGGACATGGAATGCTTGTGTCCCCACAAACTCATGTGTTGAAACCTAATCCTCAAGGGGATGGTGTTAAGAGGTGAGGCTTTTTGGAGGTACTTAGGTCATAAGTGTAGAGCCCTCATGAATGAAATTACTGCCCTTATAAAAGAGACCCAAGAGTGTTCCCTTGTCCACATGTGGGGACACAGTGAGAAGACAGTCATCCATAAACCAGGATGTGGGCTCTCACCAGACACTGAATCTGATAGTGCTTCAATCTTGGACTTCTCAGCCTCTAGAACTGTAAGAAATAAGTATGTGTTGCTCATAAGGCACCCAGTCTTTTGGTATTCTATTATAGCAGCCCGAATGAAGTAAGATAACTCCTCCTCAAGGCTTCTCTAAAGTTCAGACTAAGAAGGTTCTCACTCTCCCTGGAATTGAAAAAATAAAAAGCCAGCAATTGTCCTGGTGGTAATAAGTATGTGTAATGACTTACATAATCCAAATGGCCATGAGAATGGAAAACCAGCTCGTACAAGAGGTTAGGCAAATCCTTGCTAAGGAGGATAATGCTGCCAACTGTCATTATCTATTTAAACATCAAGGGAAGCACCTTATGGAAGAGGCAGCTGGAATTACTATGCTCTTTCAGGATATAGAGTGTGATGGCTTCTCATGCTTATGGTTGTCCAAACGCAAATGCAGCGGCTGCCTGCACAGCCAGGTGTTGGAAGGTGTGCTGAAAGCCCAGGAGTGGATTTCTGCATCATAAAGGAAGGTATGATTTGGCCAGAAGATCAGTGGCCCTACCTTATGGCAGTCTAGCAGCTCCTGCAAAGTTTCTACTGTTGAGTTTGGGGAACTTGCTCCACCCTGGACAGAATGCTGCCTATAGGACTCTGGCTCGCTTTCTGCCAGAAACCTGGGGCAAGGGACTACCTTTGGGGTGGAGGGCTGAAGTGGTCTCTCTACATGTGAGCTCATAGCCTGTTCCCTTCCCAGGAATCCTGCCCTGTTCTCCCTCTATCCACCGAGCCTAACTGTCTTCCAAGTCTTCTGCTCAATTCCTCCTCCTCCACTAAGCCCTTCTTGATCACTGCTTGGAAGCCCTCTCTCCTTGAGGTCACACAGCAACATCGTTATTTACTTCCTTTCGTTGTTGTTGTGGCCTTTGAGTAAGGGCATCTCTGCTGTTACCTTATGTGCCTTCTGGGAGGAGCTGAAGGTGTCCCTGTGATAGATAAGAGCCCTGGGGGCCTCTCATTAGAAATAAGTTGGAAGGGTCAGGCGCGGTGGCTCATGCCTGTAATCCCAGCACTATGGGAGGCCAAAAGGTGGGTGGATCATGAGGTCAGGAGATTGAGACCATCCTGGCTAACGTGATGAAACCCTGTCTATACTAAAAGTACAAAAAATTAGGCATGGTGGCACGTGCCTGTAGTCCCAGTTAGGAAGCTGAGGCAGGAGAATCACTTGAACCCGGGAGGCAGAGATTGCAGTGAGCTGAGATCACGCCACCTGTACTCCAGCCTGGGAGACAGAGTGAGATTTTGTCTAAAAAAAAAAAAAAAAAAAAAAATGAAATAAGTTGTAATCTGGGACCCTCTGCTGCTGTGGGATTCAGTTTGTTAGATATTTGAGCCCTACCCAGCTTGAAGTTTACAGATTCCTTTTTCTTTCCTCCTCCTCCTTTTTTTTAAACCTACAACAGATGTTAACTGAGCATGCACTGCGTGCTGGGCTCAGGGATAGGCCCTGAGACATATTAGGAAGAGTGATCGTACTTCTTCCTCCGAGAACCCAGTGTTGAGGGAATCCTGGCATGCGTACGTGTAATGAAGTGGAGAATTTCATCCATTCAGTTCTAGGGGTTACTTTTTGGCAAGATGAGAATTCAGAGGCTCACATTGGGCTGTCCTTCCCTAAGAGGAATGGCCAGGAGGTTCTCTCATCAGAAGCAAGGGTGCTGGAGCAGAGAGGCTAGTGTGGTGCATAGAGGCGAATAGTATCGGGGGGAGGGAGGATGAGAGGAGGAGAGATTTTTGGCAGGTGCTATGAGTGAGAAGCTTTGAGGAGAGGGACAGATGTCCAAAGAGGATTTTTATGAGGCTTTTCTGTGGATTGTGCAGTCTAATCCCCACTTTCCCCAGGCAATGTCCTTTAAGGAAAGCGTGGTAGATTTGGGGACTTGGAAGGACAGGCTGGACTCAGCTTCACAGCAGTGATGGATGGTGAGGTTGATCAGATGGCCTGGCCTGTTCACGTCTCTGCTGGTTTCTGTATTGCAGTCTGTATTTCCAGTATTACCCTTTGGTTATAATGTGCTTTTAGCAAAATTTATGTATCCTAAATGATATTATTGCACTGTTTAATCTTTTTAATACATTCCATTAGCTAATATTGTTTACTTTTGCCTTTTTATCTGTAGTTTTTATTGTATTATTTGTCTTTTATGATGTGATCTTAGTGTTTATTTTCTCTTGGCTCTTTTACAGTTCTAACATTTTAAGTGCACTGTTCAACTCATCAAATTTATTTTCCAGCATTTTTTGATTTTATTGGTTTTCATTCCAGTGTGTTTTAAGCTAATGTTTACTTATAGCTTTTTACTTTTTGCTCCTTTTCAAAACTGTTTGTATCCTTTTAGCTTATTTCATCTCGTTACTGTCACAGAGAGCTGTGCTGACGTCTTGCCTCTTGGCCCTGCCTTTTTATTCTTCCACACTCCCTGGCAGAGCAGGTGGCCCTAAATCTTTATGGAGAGAGTGATTGAATGCATGATTCATTCATGCCGAGTCAGTCACTGAGTTCTGGCCATTTCACCTTCTGAGCATTTTAGGTCTGTCTCTTCATCCCCTCTGCCACTGGGCCGGTGCAGGCACCGCCATTCCTCACCTGCGGCCCCGCCAAGGCCCCCAGTGGCCCCGTCTTCTCTCTTCTTTCTCCCAATTTAGTCTCCATCCTGCGGCACAGTGATATTTTTTAAATGTGGAAAAATATCCAAACACTCCCATTTATTTTTGGCTACTAAATTAGGATATTTAACATTGGAAAAAATGTATGAATGTAATAGAACCTCTTCAGATCTTATTTTTTTAATAATTCTTGTGATTAAAAATATATCTACTATGAAAAATTTAAACTTACACAAAATAGAGTGAATGATATCATGAACCCTCACATACCCATTACTTGTCTTCATTATCAGTTCATCATTTTTTAAAGATCAGTCTCCCTTTTTGTTTTTGTATTTTGCTTGAGTAGCATATTTTTATATTTTGCAATACCCAGACATCATGTCATTTCAGTGCCATCATTCCTCAACACAAACCTGAACTTGTCACTGGCCTGCCTAAAACCTTTCAGTGTCCCTCCAAAGCCACCAGATCAGGTATCAGCACTATTGCCCACACCTACCAACTTTGGCTTCACAGCAGCCTGGTCTATCTCTTCATATCTCTCCCACACCCAGGCCATGAAACCCTTTGCTTCTCAAACTGCCACCCGTTCTCTGTCTGCACCCTTTGTGCTTGTGGATATCTTTGCCTGGAGTGTCATCTCTCTCCTATTCCTCACCACCCCTTTGCACCTAGATCTGGGCATTGAGGCCCTGGGCTCTGGAAAGCCACCCTGACTCCCCTTCTCTGACTCCTCTCCCTCCTACCTAGTCCCCCTGCAACACCCTGGACTCTCCCGCCATAGAAGTTATTATACTTTTGCAATTATTTGTTTACATATTTATTTTCCATCTAGGCTCTGAACTCCTTGAGGGTAGGATGTTCATTTCTCCCCAACTTTTAATTATGGGAAATAATGAATGGAGGGGCAGCTGATGGTGTCCTTAGGGCCGTTCTGGCTACCTGGGATTGGGATGCTCATTTTGCTTTGTTACTCATTCACTGCTCATCTCACCATTCATTATCATTCTTGTGTCACCATTCACTGTGCTGAGCCCAGGACAAGTTTGGTGAGGAGGGAGGGTGAGCCAGATGCATCTGGGCCCACTCTCCCTGCTTTCCTGCCAGGTAGGGGACTTTCTGAGGCATGAGAGGCCTTTGCAGACCCCATCAAGTGGGGCTGCTCTGTGCTAGTGCCTTGTCCTGGAACCTGGGAATTGGGGTGCATGGGTGGCGTCTGCGCATGCAGGAGGTGACAGGCAGAGACACGGCCTGCCTCTTTCTACAAGATGTTCAGGGCTGGCCTCTGGAAGTCAGTCGGCAAGTCTGACAAACAGCTCTCGGGTCTCTGTGGAATTGCTTTTTGTTAGAGGCATAATCTTTGGACCGCTTGCTGTTTTAGCCTTTGTGTAAGAACAGAGTGTGTTCCTTCAATGGGGCTGCATCTTTTCCATTCGCCTTGCACATATTCATATCTGGATGGATTCAGCGAGGCCGGTAAATGGTCTCTCTGCTTTCCCAAGATAGGGCAGATTTTTACACCCACATATAATCACTTTTCTGAGAATATTGTCCAAAAACTAGGTCATCTATTGTAAAGGAAATTAGATAGTAATTAAATTTAGCTGGAAGTTACAGTATTGGTGGTTTCATTTTAGAGAGAGTGTGCCTCCCTAATTACTTTATTGCTACAGTTACACAGGTTGGTTTTTATTTTTTGCGGAGGCATAGGGTGGTGTTGGAAAAGGTTACATTTAGTAAGTTAGATGATGAATTCTGGACTTGAATTTTTAGTTGGCAGAGTCCCACATCCACGGGCAAGTTTTCTTTCCTTTGTGCCCTTTTCAGGTCTACCTGACAGAAGTCAGCTCTGTTCTCCATGCAAACATTTAGCTCAGATGCCTCGGGATATCTTTTGATAAGAGAGCCATATAGACAGACCAGACTAGGCTAGCAAAAGGCAGCTGATTTCAGTGGGTTTTCCTATATGCAGTCCCTGGTTACAGCTGGATGGGACCTAAGTGATCTCCCACAATATCCCTCCCTCTTCATTTTCTGATTAGAAAGGGCACAAAGACAGAAGCCCTGTAGAAGGCCAGTTTGCTAGTGGAGTGTCAGAGCTCCTAGGAGAACCCAGGTTAGATGACGCCCCATTCAGTGACCTGTCGCTTGCCACCTATGATGGGCGACCCTGAGGTCAGGGAAGCTGGGAAGAGTTGGCCCCAGCTGGGATTTGACATCATGATGCCCACAGGAAATGCTGAGTGACAGCACAACCTTGGAACAGGCTGGCAGCTCTTTGGTACTTGGGTTACGTGGCCTCTTCACTTTCTCTTAGTGCTGAGATTCACAGAGATCACCCGATCCGGCTCACCACTTGCTTTCCTCCTTGCCTCTCACTACGAGTGCCTTGACATGACATGGCTAGCTGCCTTTCCCTCCCTCTGCTTAAGCATTCTAGAAAATCATCCAAGTGAAGACCATTAAAGTTCACCTTCTCCTGTAGCTTCTTCGTTGGGTGCTATTATCATTAGTGTTGGTGAGGAAAGCCTACCGTGAAACTCGTTACTATGTTCCTTTTTTAAAAAAGTAATTTATTTCTTCTGAAGGCCCACAAGTATGATCCAGTGCACCCTTTCCTAATAAGTACCTTTCATGCTGACTAACTCTTCCTTAATTAGGCAGTGCAGGAAGCAGGCAGCCAGCCTGGCGAAGCTGTTCCTGTGTCTTTGCGTGGAAGTCATCTGTTCACTGAAGCTGGAGCTTTGGGTTGAATCCTTGCCCAGCGAGGAGGAGACCGGTGCTGTGCCTCAAAGTCCCATGTCGGTATGGTTCATGTGAGGTCCTCATAAAGCTCACAGTTTTTACAACCAAAGAGAAAATCATACACAGCAAAATAAGAGCTCGGCTCAGGAGATTTCTTAAACAGCAAAGAAGGATCCCACAGAGCACATTTTAGCTGGTTAATCAGGAAGCCAGCTGCAAAAGGTCCGTATGTAACCTGTTCCCACACTATATCAATATATAATTACCACATATTTTCCAATCTGCTCCTGGGAAATGTGGCAGGTAAAATAGATTGAGAAGAAAATAATGGTGCTTGCTGCACGATTTACTAGATTGATATCTGTTAATACTTGAGCAAGCTCCTTGCAGGATGAATAGAAAGCCATGAATGCTCCAGTTCAGTTGAAACAAAGTGACTGTTTAAGCTCTTTGTTCTTTTAAATACCTAGTACGTATACGCCTGCATAAAGAGGGCAGAACATGTGCATTTATTAAGACTTCCCTGTCTTGGAGGTTGCAGGTCTTATAGACTTGATCAGGCTAGGGGGAGCCCTGTGTGCTATGTGGAGAGCAAACTCATCTCCATTCCCCACCGTGTCCTACCAGCCCAAACACAGGAACTGGAGGCTTTCCCCACTGGGCTGGTGGACGGAGGACTTGGCAGGGATCTGCGGTGCTACAATTAGAGTCATGAAGGTTAACTATGACCAGACCAAAACAGTCTGGAAGCTCCGTTTTGTCCCCTTCTTTTTTTCTTCTTCCTTACTAAGGAATACAAACAAACAAAAAGAATATTTGGAAAGCAGAACTGCAACCTTCTAGAGTCCTACTATTTTTTTTTTTTGCATATTACCTTTTGGTTTTTGTTCTTATGAAAATAATATAAAGATATGTTTTTATAGTTACAATTAGTGTACACATGCTTTTTGGAATTCTAATCTGTATCTGCCCAATAATATATCACATTTCCCCTGTGTTTTACCCAGATTTTACACTAGTAATTTTAAATTAAGACAGCCTAACATTTCATCATGTCCAGGAGTTCCCAACCCCTGGGCCATGAATGGGTACAGGTCTGTGGCCTGTTAGGAACTGGGTCACACAGTGACGCAGGAAGTGAGCAGCAGGTGAGTTAGCGAGGCTTCAATTGTGTTTGCGGCCACTCCCCGTTGCTCACATTAACACCTGAGCTCCGCCTCTTTTCAGATCAGTGATGGCATCAGATTCTCATAGGACCGTAAACCTTATTGTGATCTGTGCATGTGAGGGATCTAGGCTGTGAGCTCTTTAGAAGAATCTAAGGCCTGATGACCTGTTACTGTCTCCCATCACTCCCCGATGGTACCATCTAAATGCAGGAAAACAAGCTCAGGGCTCTCACTGGCTACATGATGGTGAGTTGTAGACTTATTTCAGTATTTATTACAATGTAATAATAGAAATAAAGTGCACAATGTAATGTGCTTGAATCATCACCAAACCATCGCCCCCAGCTCCAGCCCATGGAAAAATGGTCTTCCATGAAACTGGTCCCTGGTGCCTAAAAGAGTGGGGACCACTAATCATGACGATATATAAGAATTTAAATAAACACAGGCATTTCTATGAGATGCCCAGCACAATGATTCTCATTTATTTATTAATTCCTTTGTTTATTGATTAATTCATTGGATGAACATTTCCTAATATCCATTCTGTGCCAGGCACTGGGGAGAAGGAGGTACATACGGCATGGTCCCTGCCTTTTTTTTTGAGACAAAGTTTTTCCCTTTCGCCCAGCCTGGAATGCAGTGGTATGATCTCAGCTCATTGAAACCTCCGCCTGCCCCCCTATCCTGCCCCACCCAGCCCTGGGTTCAAGCAATTCTCCTGCCTCAGGCTCCTGAGTAGCTGGGATTATAGATGCTTGCCACCATGCCCAGCTAATTTTTGTATTTTTGGTAGAGATGGGCTTTTGCCATGTTGTCCAGGCTGGTCTCGAATCCCTGACTACAGGTGATCCACCTGCCTTGGCCTCCCAAAGTGCTAGGATTATAAGCACGAGCCACCGCGTCCGGCCTGGTCCTTGCCTTTAAAAGAGTTCCCTGGCTAGTGTGACACACAGGCATGGGATGGCCATCCAAGCAGGTACGCTAGAGGGCAGCACTACCTGCTCTCAGGCTGCAGGTCAGTGGTTTAAATGGTGGAGGAATGATCTCACTTGGAGTCATTAGATAAGATCTGGGTTGGGGGGCTGTGCTTGAACTGGGCTTTGGGAGGTAAGTGGGATTCAGCAGATGCAGGTGGGGGCAGCAAGAGAGGAGGACATGAAACAGTATGGCTCACTCTGACTTGGGTGACTAGCTACACCATTGTCTAAACTGGGACACTCTTGAGAGTAAAGGGCAGCGTCAATAACACGGGACACTGGGTGTATACTGACCTGCCCCTGGCAAGTAGGCTTTATGGATATTCTTAGTGGAATCTTCCTACCAGAACCACAGGTGTATTACAGCCTGGGAGTGGGTGGGGGTGTCAGAGAGACCTGGGGAATCTGCATTTTAACAAGCATACCAGGTGATTCTGAGGCAGACAGTTGTTCATGGACTATATCTGTCTCTGTGTGTGTATACACACACACACACACATACATATATAGTGTTAAATTAAGAGCTCATTTAAGTTTACTTTTAAAACTTTTCACTATGAAAATCTTTCCAAAGACATAAAAATAGAGAGCAGAATCAAGACCCCATGACTGCTCATCCAGCTTCAGTAATTAGCAACACATTTTCCTAATCTTGTTTCATCTGCTTATCCCGGTACTTTTTTTTAAAATGCTGAAGTATTTTAAGGCAATTTTTAGACATGATTTTACTCATATCCAATATAGACCCTCCCCTCCCTTCCCCTTTTTGACAGAGTCTTGCTCTGTCTCCCAGGCTGGAGAGCAGTGGCACAATCTTGGCTCACTGTAACCTCCGCCTCCCGGGTTCAAGTGGTTCTCCTGCCTCAGCATCCTGAGCAGCTGGGATTACAGGCACGCACCACCACGCCCAGCTAATTTTTGTGTTTTTAGTAGAGACGTGTTATCCAGGCTGGTGTTGAACTCCTGACCTCAAGTCATCCACCTGCCTCCGCCTCCCAAAGTACTGAGATTACAGATATCAACATAAACTTTTTTTTTTTTTAAAGAACCACAGTAACTATTTATCACACTTAACAAAATTAACAATGATTCTTCACACTCTCCAATACCCCATCATTGTTCAAATTCCCCTAATTGTCTCAAAATGTCTCTTTGGAGTTGGTTTGTTAAGACATGAAGAATATGCACATACTGAATTTGGTTGTAAAATTTCTGAAGTTTCTTTTAAGCAGCTTTTTCTCCCCTGTGCTGTTTATTTACTGAAGAAATGAATCATGTGTCCTGTACAGTTTTATGGATCACAATGGTCTGATCTTTCTTATTAACCCTGTTTTGGAGGATTCTGTGGTGGCTTTGGTTAGTCCCTTGCACAGGGTCCTAACTGTTATGAGAGAGGACATCAGCCATGTGGTGAATGCGATTCTAAGAAAACAAATGGTTTTAATATGTGACAGTTGTGCTATAGCTTCAATGATGTGACAGAGTTCTTGCCTTCAGGGAGTGAGAAATCTAACTGGGGCAGCAAAAATGCAGTCAAGAGTTCTGTATGCTGAGTCTTGTCCACCCAGGTGGCGGGGGGTATCTGGGAATATATATCATTTTCCCACTTTTATATGTTTTACACTTTTTGATTCTGTCATGACTTTTTAAATCGTGATAAATATTTAAACCGTACAGAGCTGAATAATTGCAGCATTGACAATTTCCCTCTAGCCTCTTTTAATCTAACTTTGGGAGATCATCAATATCAACAGCTTGGTGTGTGTCTGTCTATATCCTTGAGCTGAATCTTGTAAGGGCCTTCTCTGGGAGGAGGTTTCTTGCTAAGGAGGATTCCCTTCACCCTGGAGCACTGGTGAGCCCCTGAAGGATGAGCTAGAGCAAAGTGTGCTTGGATTTATGCTGGGACTTATGTGGCCACAGTGTGGTCTAGGGAGACAAAGAGCCCATGAGCCAGGCCGACAGCTGTGGGAATGGAGAGAAGGACACACATGGCAAGGGGGGTTAGGAGTATCGTTTTCTCACTGAGAGACTCTTTTCCCCACTACGAGAAAAATGGCATTTGCTGGCCTCCACTTCCACTTCACCCACTATTAACCAAGTGTGTCCATTATGTTTGCTCATGCAGCCCTCAGATGGGCTGGCAGCAGCTGCTTACAAGTATCGCTCTCAGCAGGGTTCTGCAGGGGAGGCTGAGCCCAGCAGGATGTATGGCCATGAGCTCCTGACTAATGAGCATGGGAGGGGAGCAGCAGCCTGTGTGTGCTGTTCCTGCCTAGATACCATGAAGAGTGGTGGCTGGAGGGCCCAGGCACCTTGGGATGCTGCAAGAGCGGAGAACAGCAGCACTGGGGATAAAAGCATAAGCTTTGGAGTTGGAAATATCTGAGTTCAAACCCTGGCTTTATCAACTGTGTGATCTTGAACTTGGGACTAAACTTTCCTGATCCCTGGGTTTTGCATTTGTGAAGTGGGATTGGTGAGACCTGCCTTATCGAGCCCCTGGGATATTGAAATGACAGAATATACACAAAGCACTTGGCACGGTGGATGGCACCTGATGAGCGAGGTGGTTCTTGTTGTTATATTGATACATGAATTTTTGCAGCCCTCCCGAGGCGGTGAAGCAGGATGGCCCTGGGGCAAGCCTGCCAAGTTGCTGAAGGCACGTGGGCAGCTAGGAATGGTTCCTGACTAATGCTACCTCCCTGAGCTTCTTTATCAGATTGTGGCCCTCCTTTCTTACCCCCCAGGCTGGCTGTGGCTCTGTGTTTTACTTTCTGCCCCTGCCATGCAATCTTTGATGTGTGCTTTAATGAGATTTCACCCAGGGCAGGGCCTGGCTGTGAAGCTTGCATTTCATATTTGTCTGCTTGTCAATCTATCAGGCCCCAGAGCGATGGGCACCCACCATGTCTCATTTAGGCCTGGGCTTGCTATGATCCATGCCTTGGCTTCCAAAGGGACACAGTATTTATAGCATCATGTCTGTTTGTCTCCTGCCTTAACCTTGAAATGGTGGCTCTAACTGATTTTTGTTAACCCAGCCTAGGGAACAAACTGCCGATTCTTACTATTCCTTTCTCACCCTGTTCCGTTTCTCTGCAAATGGAGCCTCTTTATCTCCAGGGAAGAACTTTATCATCTCCATTCACTCATACCCTGATTGGAAACACTGCCTGTGGGGGTGGCAGGCTATCTGGAAGTAGAATATGCCAGAGGTTCCTGTATGTTTTTCCTGAAGCAATTGCTTGTGTGTGGGATTGAGGAAAGGAGGAAATGCTAAATAACCATCTTTTTCCTTGGGGTGGAGCAGTGTCAGCTTTGTTAATATTAAATCATTTTGATGCAGCTTCTTGCTTGGCATTTTTGGAGTTCAGCATCTCTTTCTGGTTCCAGAATTCTGGGATATTAAATTAGGTCCCTTTGTTGGCCTTTCCCATTTAGGTGCAAAGATTTTCTGGGACAGTGTTTGGAGTCTGGAATGTAGCTAATGGGGCAGCTGGAGGGCGTGGACAGCACATTCTCTACCGGCCTCTTTCTTATAATTATTCTTAACATGTATTGACATGATGGCTGTTAAGACTACGTTGAAAACATCTTTGGGGAGCCGGGTGAAATAAGCAATTGAAACATCAGTGGGAAGATGGGCAGACAAAGAAAGAAGGAAGCCTTTGGGGCACAGTATATTGAAGTGCTGGTTTTCCCACCAACCCAGGATGTAGGCATGGCTCATGCTCTCTGCCCACAGGTTTGTGGGTACCTGTTTTTGACAGTGGTCTTTATCCATGTGTTTTTGTAAACATTAGGACACAGTAAGCTTTTCTTTTGTATTTTCTTTCACAGCAACTTGATTTATACCTGACATTTTGTATTATCCTCATGGGCTAGAGGGTATACATTCAATAGAGAAGCAGAGGTGGGCACAGGAGGTGGGAGAGGTGGGAGATAGATACAGTTTTCAGCATTGATAGTATTTTGTGATTGATTACGCATGTGGTCCACCAAGCTTTGGGATAATGTATGAACTAATACATTGTCTATTGATTAAGAAGAAGGCTTTCAGTGTCAGCCACACACTGTGGTCAGAAAAAGCAACTTCTCACCCCAGCCCAAGTCAGTGACACTAATTTCCTCCTCTTGCAAGGCAGGCTTTCCCTTGGCATGGGTGGTGGTGGTTGTAATCGTTCAGTCAGGATAGGGTAGGTTATGCTGTGGTAACAAACAACTTCCAAATTTCTGTGCCTTAAAATAACAAAGGTTTATTTCTTGCACTTGTTCACACTGTGTGCCCTTTGCAGGTCACAGGAGTAGCTCTGCTTTTACTGGAATTACTTGGGGCCCTAAGATGACTGAGCAGCCACTACCTAGAAAGTTGACGACGTAGACGCAAAAAGCCAAACTCTATAAACTATTTAACGAGGTTTATTCTGAGCCATTATGAGTGATCATGGCCTGGGGTACAATCGAAGGAGGTCCTGAGAAAATGTGCCTGTGGTGGTCGGGTTGCAGCTTGCCTTTATACATTTTAGGGAGACAGAAGTTACAGGCAATGACATAAATCAATACATGTAAGGTATACACAGGTTTGGCCCAGAAAGGTGAAACATCTCAAATCAGGGTAGGACTTTCAGGTCATAGGTGGATTTAAAGGTTTTTTTTGACTGGCAATTGATTGAAAGAGTTAAGATTTGTCTGAAGATTTGAAATTACTAGAAAGAAATGCTTGAGTTAAGATAAGGGGGTGTGTGGAAGTGAAGGTTCTTATTATGTAGACAAAGCCTCCAAGTAGCAGACTTCAGAGAGAATAGATGGTAAATGTCTCTACAGATTTTACAAGGTGTCAGACTGTTATTAGTTAAGTCTCTCCCGGATTCAGAAAAGACCTAGAAAAAGGAGATTCTCTGCAGATGCAGATTTCTCCCACAAGAGATGGCTTTGCAGGGCTACCTCAAAATATGTTAAAGAAATATATTTGGGGATAAAATATTTTTATTTTTTTTCAAGGCCTGCTATCTTGAAATGTGATATATCATGTGATGCTATACCAGAGTCAGGTTGAAATATGGAATATTTTATTGCTATAAGGAGTCTGTTTTGTCAATCTTAGGATATCTGTTTTAACTTTACTGCTGGTCATTTGTGCCAAACTCCAAAAGGAGGGGGTATAATGAGATGTGCCTAATTTCCCTTTTTGTCGTGAGTGGGAATTCTGTTTTTCAGGTTTCTGTTGGTCCAGAGTCAGGGGACTCAGGATTTTATTTTGAGCTTATATTGGTCACTGTGACAGGAGGAAAGAGTTCTGGAGGGACTTGCACTGGTAACTAACTGCTTCAGTTTAGAGGTAAAGGGGGATCAGAATATGCCACCCCCACATGGCTACTTTGGAATAAGAATTATTTTGATCTGAAGGTAATTAAGAAACAGCAGACAGAGGCAGATCCCTCTCCCCTTTGCCTTTCTTCCTAAAAGCTGGGCATACATTTTCCCTTGTGAAGGTGTCCCGCCTCCTCTCTCCCAGGAAGAGGAGAACAACTCTTAATCACCAGAGATTTACCAACTCTTATCACTGGAGACTCACCAATAACTCTGCATAACCAACATTACTAACATAACCTTACCTTCCATTCGTTTCTTCCATATGTTTATCTTCACACAATTTATAACCACTAGAAGCCCAGATCCTTTTTCCTCTCTCTTGTCACTGTTTTATAATATATTGCCTGTTGTTAGCATGGTATATAAGCTCCCAAGCCTTTATTTCTTTTCTGTAAAGATCCTGTGTGTGTACAAAATAAAATGTTTCTCTTGTTAATCTGTCTTTTGTAAATTTAATTTCCAGGCCCCAGGCACTGAATTTAAGAACAGAGAAAAAGTTTTTCCCTCTCTTACAGAAGTGACATCAGGTTATTGACTAGAATGAGTCACATGGCCACACCTCATGCCTAGAAATTAGAGAGACAGAAATATGTGTCAAACAGCATTCATGACTACCCCAGAGGACTTTTGTTGCCCTTTTTTGCCCACTGATTGTTACCCAATGGCTTCACCTTACCCACTGCTTAGAGAGAGCTGATTTATCAAGACAAGAATTGCAATAGAGAAAGAGTAATTCATACAGAGTTGCCTGTACAGGAGACAGGAGTTTTAATATTACTCAAATCAGTCTCCCCAAGCATTTGATGATCAGAGTTTTTAAGGGTAATTTGGTGGGTGAAAGGTTGTAGCCAGTGAGTCAGAAGTGCTAATTGGTTGGGTTGGAGATGAAATTGAGGGACTGTGTTAGAGTGACCTTCTGGGGTCAGCTGGGGGGCTGCAGGCATTGCTTTGAGTGCAGGAATTCTCTGGTTTTCCCGCCTCTGGTAGGCTAAGTAGGGGCCCTTTGTCTCTGATTTTCCCACCTCTGACTCTCTGATGTGGGGGATCTGTGGCTCAGGGTTATAAAACAAGTAGCCAATCCGGTAACAGAGTCAAAGATCAATCAATCCAGAGGAAGTTTGAGAGAACTCCCTTCATTGGATGAGAACATGAATGGGGAAGGAATAACTCAAGGGTAAAAATTCTAGCTGGCCCAGCCTGGGCTGGAATCCCCTCTGGAACCCTTTCCACAGGCATGGAGGCTGTCCTTTCACTTTGTCTGATAAATTGCACTTTTTCACACTCTTTGGGTCCACAAGTTCTGTTTCAGCTGTAAACTTCACCATACCTTCAGGCCCCCTTTCCCCATTCTTTGGGGTTAGGAAGGCCAAGAGCCTAATCTCCAACCACCACTACCCACTTCTGTGGTGTCCTAGTAGTTAGGACTCCTGGTTTTCACCCAGATGGCCCAGGTTTGATTCCTAGTGTGGGAACCAGGGAATCTGGCTGCGGTTTTACTCCAGTCACAAAATCATGGAGGGTTGATACCGTCTTCTTGCACTGAGTCAATTACTGGGTGGGGGCCACAGATCAAATGAGTCAGTTTATCTGGGTGGTGCCACCTGATCCATCAAGTGCAGGGTCTGCAAAATATCTCAAGCACTGGTTTTAGGTTCTACAATAGTGACGTTATCCCAGGAGCAATTTGGTCAGAGTCTTGTAGGCTCCAGCTACATGACTCCTAAACCATAATTTCTAATCTTTTGGCTAATTTGTTAGTCCTACAAAGGCAGTCTAGTCTCCAGGCAAGAAGGGGATTTGTTTTGGGAAAGGGCTATTACAGTCTTTGTTTTAAACTATAAACTACAAGCTAAGTTCCTCCCAAAGTTAGTTTGGCCTATGCCCAGGAATGAACAAGGACAGCTTGGCGGTTAGAAGCAAAATAGAGTTGGTTAGGTCAGATCTCTTTCACTGTCTCAGTTATATTAATAATTTTGCAATGGTGAGTTCATGATAATGCAATAGCAATCACAGTTTAGTAAGTATTATATGTCAAGCACTATGCCAACTGCTTGATATAAATTGTCTTGTTTATCTTCCCAGCAGCCCCATGAAGTAGATACCGTTACCATTTTCCTTGTTTTACAAAGGAGGAAACTGAGGCACACAGAGGCTAAGTCACTTACTCAAGGTCAGACAGCAAATGGTGGAAACTAGATTCAAACTCTAGCATTTATATTCAGAGTACCAATTTCCCACCACCACAATTTGCTGCGTCTCTAATCTGAGTTGGAGCCATGAGAACCATCAAAGATATTCTAAAAATACTGAACCTCAAGAAAAACATGGGTCAGCATCTTGGCATCTTCTCTTTTGGGAACTCCTTAGTTGCTATGCAAATTTGCTGAATTTCTACCCAGAAGTATTTAGCTTTAAATATCAAATAGTAGGGGGAGTATGGGCGGTACTAGGATGTCAGTTCTCAAGTCCAAAGAACATTTTATTTTGACAAAATGAAACAACAATAGCATATAACATTTATCAAAGGCTTATAATATGCTAGACATTGTAAGTCTCCATTACATTTATTTAATCCTCATAATACCCCAGTGAATATAGGTACTATTTTTATGTCCATTTTATAAATGGGCTAACGGAGGCACAGAGAGGTTAGGTAAGTGGGACAAGTTTACATGAATGGTAAGCAGAGGAATTTGCAAACATTTGGAAAGGTAGGAGATTAAAGAAGGGTTGGATTTTATTTTCTTGCCAACCCCTTATCATGGTATCAGATGATTTTTAGGAAGAGTATCAGCCCTTTCATTGGAACGTGTTTCTTCATCTTCTGATTTAGAATTAGTGGCAGCAGCAAAATGGAAAAGGAGAAATGTGGAGACATGAAGAGAAATGGCCACTGAAAACTCAAAGTGGTGCTTCCGAGAGGACACCTACTTTAGTGTTTAGAGACGGAGTGTTTGCATTTGACATATCGGTTGTCAGTGAATGTTTGTTTAACCTGAAAATGTTGGGTTCTCTTAGGTGTCTTAAATGGCTCTCATCCTATCTCGTTTACTTCACTTTGCCATACCTGTTGTGAAAGGGCATAGTTGGCAGTGCTCAATCACTACATCCTTGCTGTCCAGTTATCCTAAATTCTGATCTGGAGGCTTTGGAATCAATAAGGTTATTTGTTTATTGAAACAGTTTCAAAATTAAATAAAACTTCCAAGTACATTACAAATAATTTTTCTTTTTCTGAACCACTTGAGAGTAAGTTGCTGAACAACATCCTGTGGCTCCTGAAAGCAGTATGATTAAAAAAAATAAATACAAATATTCTCTTACATCAGCGTCTCCCAAGTTGTCATCTCTGAATCAACAGCATTGGTGTCCCCTGATAACTTGTCAGAGACACACATTCTTAGGTCTCACTGCAGACTTCCTGAATCAGAAACTCTGATGTAGGGTCCAGCAATCTGCATCTTAACAAGTCCTCTAGGTGATCCTGATGAACACTCAGGATTCCCAGGTATTTTGTAGAGTGTCCCATATTATCTCAATAGAACCATTAAAATCAAGAAATTAATACCAATCCATTTACATTCTGCCAGTTTCCCTGATTTTCACGTCCTTCATAGCAAAAGGATGGCAGCCAAAGTTTCCCATTGCATTTGCTATGTCCCTTTAAAACCCTTTAGTTTGAAATAGTTCTTTAATCTGTTCTTTAATCTTTTCTGGGCTTTCATAACCTTGACACCTTTGAAGAGGACAGGCTGGTGATTTTGTAACATGTCCCTCAATTTGCCTTTGTCTCATGTATCCTTATGATCAGATTCAGGTGGTGCACTTCTGGCAGAAATATCATGAATGTGATGCCGAGATCTTCTCATTGTACTCCATCAGATGGTGCATGATTTCAATTTCGTGTCTCATTTCTCATGATGTTTACTTTGGTAACTTGATGAAGGTGAAGCCCATCAGGCTTCTTTACTGTGCAGCTGACATTTTCATTCTGTAATTAATACATATTTTGTGGTGAGAAATGTTGAAATTACGTAAATATACTCCTTATTAAACCTTCCATTTATTTCTTTATTGTTTGTCCATCCATCCATTCATTTATTGGGGCATGGGATTCATGGATTTCTGTTTTATTAAATGGGTTGTAATTCATTACTATCATTATCATTATGTTCAAACTGTCTCAGATTTGGGCAGTGGAAGCCCTTTCAAGCTTGCTTCTGTGTCCTTTTCATGTGTTCTCATTTGCTGAGCCCTCGCTTGCCTTCTGGTGCAAAAAGATATTCCAGGATCATGTTATATTTTGTCTGCCCAGCCCTAGAATCAGCTGTTTCCTAAGGAGCCCTAGTTTTATTTTGTTTTTCTTTTCTTTTAGTGGCAAATGATATTTAGAAATCAATATCTGGACACTAGATGTTCTTATTGCTACTGGGGTGTTACTGCTTCCAGACCCACTCAGTGGACAGAGCTAGAGACTATATTGTGTGTGTACACACACACACACACACACACACACACACACTTATATCTATATTTGCTTCAATGTCCAGCTACACATATTAAAAACTATGAGTTCACACTGCTATCTCCAATTCCAGTCTAATACTACAGAGTTTATTCTAGTTTTTTCTGTTTCTGTATTTGCAGCTTCGTGACATGGTGGTAAGAGATATGATTCCCAATCTCTCTACTTTGTTATGTATTTGATCAGCCTTGCAGTCTCCCCTCACCATGGCTGCTCCAGTCTGCATAGACACCCTCCTCTCATCCTGCTGGGTTCTGATACTGCTGCACCTGCCAACTGCTCTGGCCTGCACAGATGTCCTCATCTCATTTATGCATCTTCTGATGCTCTGGCCCTCTGTCTGGCTGTTCCCTTCACTCCACTTGGGTTCTGACACCCCATGCTGGACATACATAGATAGCATTCTTACCCTGCTCAGACTCTGACAGTATGGGCTGGGCTGCCCCTCACATACACCTAAGACCTACCTCCTCATGCAGTTATGGCTCTAATTCTCTGCACCACTACCCTCCTGGCCCCACTGAGGCTCCAGAATCACAGGCTGGGCTGGGCGGCTACCCCTTCTCTTTCTCCTTCCTCACTGAACCTGAACCATACAAAGCATCCTGCTATTCTCTGCTCTTTCCCCTTCTCACACCCCCACACGCTCATGGGGATGCTCTCTGAACCCTGGGAAGGCTACAGAACTTCACTCTGGGGCTTTTCAAATTGCTCCCCAATCTGGGGCTTTTGGAGTGAATTCTTCAGGTCAGAATGGGAAGGGGAAAAGTAGGAAGAGAAAGAAGAAAATACAGGAAGGCTTCAACATACTTTTAAAATTGACTTCTTTATCCACAGTACCAGCAGAATTTAATTTTAGCACTTGTTTAGGAAGGGTACAAAGTCGCTCACATTTTGACTCAAAGCTTATGAACCTTATAATCTCCTAAAATAATAATTTCATATATACATAGAGATGTATAGATATAGATACATGTCAGGTTCCTAGAGACATTCCAAGTGTTTTCCTACACTTGCAACTAATATGGTAGGGTAGAAGCATTTTTCTTTCTTTCTTTCTTCTTCTTTTTTTTTTTTTTGAGATAGGGTCTAGCTCTGTTGTCCAGACTGGAGTGTAGTGGCTTGACTTTGACTCACTGCTGCTTTAACTTCCCAGGCTTAACCGATCCTTCAACCTCAGCCTTCTGAGTAGGTGGGACTGCATGCACATGTCACCAGGCCGGGCTACTTTTAAAAAGTTTTTGTAAAGACAAAGTCTCACTCTGTTGCCCAGTCTACTCTTGAACTCCTGAGCTCAAGTGGTCCTCCTACCTCAGCCTCCCAAAGTGTTAGGATTACAGGTGTGAGCCACCACTCCTGGTCTGAGAATTCTTGAATTTAAAATCTGCACAGTGTTGCAATTCTAGTTTTTGTTGTTTGTGTCACAGTTGGATTATATCTGTGTGTTTCTCTCCCTCACTGGACTCATTAATGTCTCTGATGCATGTCCTGAGGGTTTTTCCCTTTCCCAGCACTCTGATCCATGGGCTTGCACTTCAGAGCAGCAAATAAGAGGCTAAGATGTAAAGAAAGAAGCTGCTTGTAAAAGTGTTAGATGAAAGAGTCAGATAAAAAGTTTGAAAGCAGGTTTGTGAAATGAATTTTCCTGTTTTCACATAAACTACATCAGTCTGAATAGGGGAAGGAGAGGCACCTTTGAAGGAGGGAGTAGGGAGGAAAGAGTGGGAAACCCTCTGGGCTGGGCTGGGGGCTGGGAATGATATCAGGGACGTTTTGGGGAGAGTACTAGGGAATCCTGTGTAGGTCACTCAGCTGTGTTGCTTACTGCTGTCACCAACAGCCAGTGGTCAGCCTATATGCCCTGAGTGTCTGCGTTGAAGTGACACTTGTCAGGGGTATGGAGAGCCCATCCAGTCTTTTTCGCTGTCTCAATCATCACCTGGGGATACAGACTGGGGAAAAGATAACCTCTGGTGGGCCGAGATGATGGTGTGAAGAAAAATCTTGCCCTTAATCAAGATGGGGCTAAGGAGGAACTGGATAGAACCCGTGGGAAATCCCCTCTTGAACCAGTAGAGTGATAAATGTGCAGTTATTGTTATATTATTGTTATAATAGATGTGTATTATGCTATTTAAAATAGCAGCATAGTAGTCTTCCTGTGTTAGTCTGTTTTGGTGTCACTATAAAGAAATATCAAGCCAGGTGGGGTGGTTCACAACTGAAATCCCAGCATTTTGAGAGGATGAGGCAGGAGGATTGCTTTGAGGTTAAGAGTTCAAGAGCATCCTGGAAAACATAGCAAGGACCTGTCTCTACAAAAAAATAAAAAACTAACTGGATGCAGTAGCGCATGCCTGTAGCCTCAGCTACCTGGGAGGCTGAGGTGGGAAGATCACTTGAGCCCAGGTGTTCTAAGGCTGTAGTGAGCTTTGATCATGTCACTGCACTCTAGGCCAGGCAACAGAGTGAGATCGTGTCTCAAAAACATATATACCTGAAACTGAGTAATTCATAAAAAAAAGAGATTTAATTGTTTCATAGTTCTGCAGGCTGGACAAGCGTGGTCCTGGCATCTGCTTGGCTTCTAGGGAGGCCTCAGAAACTTTTACTAATGGCTGAAGGTAAAGCAGAAGCAGATGCATTACATGATGGGAGTGGGAGAAGAGAGAGAGTGGAAGTGCTGCACACTTTTAAACAACCAGCTCTCCCATGTGCTAACAGAGCAAGAACTCACTCATCACCAAGGGGGTGATGCTGAGCCATTTGTGAGAGGTCCACCCCTATGATCCAATTGTCTTCCACAAGGCTCCGCCTCCAACACTGGGATTCACGTTTCAACATGAGATTTGGAGGGACATATATTCAAACCATACCATTTTGCTCCTGGCCCCCCAAATCTTATTGTAAAGTACAATCATCCCTTCTCAATAGTCCCCTGAAGTCTTAACTCATTCTAGCATCAAGTCCAAAGTCCTAAGTTCCAACTCATCTCCTTCCGCTTATAAGCCTGTCAAATCAAAATAAGTTATTTACTCCCCAGATACAATGGTGGTATAGGCATTGAGTAAACAGTTCCATTCCAAAAGGGAGAACCTTGTCAAAAGAAAGGGGTAATAGGCCCCATGCAAATCTGGAATCCAGCAGGGCAGTCATTAAATCGTAAAGCTCCAAAATATTCCTTGAATTTATGTCCTGCATCCAGGGCACACTGGTGCAAGGGGTGGGCTCCCACAGCCTTGGGCAGCTCCACCTCTGTGGCTCTGCAGGTGCAGCCCATGCAGCCGTTCTCATGGGTTTGAGTGTCTGTGCCTTTTCCAGGCTCAGGATGCAAACTGCCAGTGGCTCTACCATTCTGGAGTCTGAAGGGCAGTGGCCCCTTCCCCACAGCTCCACTGGGCTGTGCTCCAGTGGGGACTCTGTGTGGGGCTCCAACCTCACATTTCCTTTCAGCACTACCCTAGTAGTTTCTCTGTGGGGCCTCTGCCCTTGTGGCCGTCTTCTGCCTGGGTATCCAGGCTTTCCCATACATCCTTTTGAATCTGGGGAGCTGCCAAGCCTCCTTCACTCTTGCATATTGTATGTTTGCAGGTTTAACACTACTGGAAACCACCAAGACTTATGGGAGACTGCACTCTCTAAAGCAGCAGCTAGAGCTGTACCTCGGGCTCTTTGAGCCATGGCTGGAGTTGAAGTGACTAGGATACGGAGAGCAGTATCCCAAGGCTATGGAGGGCAGTGCAGCCCTGGGCCTGGCCCTTGGAACCATTGTTTCCTCCTAAGCCTCTGAACTGTGGTGTGAGGGGCTGCCTCAAAGATCTCTGAAATGCTTTGAGGCTTTTTCCTCATTGTCTTTAATGTTAGCACTTGGCTCTATTTTAGCAGTGTTAATCTGTCTAGCAAGTGGTTGCTCTGCAGCCTGCTTGAATTCTTTCTCTGTCACAGGGCCAGGCTGCAAATTTTCCAAACTTTTATGCTGTTTCCATTTTAAATATAAGTTCCAACTTCAAGTCATTCCTTTGTTCCTTCATCTAATCATAGGCTGTTAGAAGCAGCCAAGTAACATCTTGAATTCATTGCTGCTTAGAAATTTCTTCCACCAGATACCCTAGGCCATTATTCTTAAATTCAAATTTCCACAGAGCCCTAGGACATGGACATAAAGCAGCCAAACTCTTTGCTAGGGCATACATGGGTGACCTTTGCTCCAGTTTCTAATAAGTTTTTCATTTCCATCTGAGACCTTATCAGCTTAACTTTAACTGTCCATATCTCTGTCAATATTTTGGCAACAACAATATGACCAATCTATAAGAAGTTTGAGACTGAGTCTTGATCTGTCACCCAGCCTGGAGTGCAGTGGCATGATCTCAGCTCACTGCAACCTCCACATCCCAGATTCAAGTGATTCTTGTGTCTCAGCCTCCTGAGTAGCTGGGATTACAAATGCCTACCACTATGACTAGCTAATTTTTGTATTTTTAGTAGAGATGGAGTTTCACCATGTTGGCCAGGCTGGTCTTGAACTCCTGACCTCAGGTGATCCGCCCACCTTGGTCTCCCAAAGTGCTGGGATTACAGGCATGAGCCACATGCCCTGGCCTTTCTGTGTTCTTCTGAGCCCTCCAAACTCTTCCAACCTCTGCCTGTTACCCAATTTCAAAGGTGCTTTCACATTTTCAGGTGTCTTTATAGCAATGCCCTACTCCTTTGTACCAACTTGCTGTGTTAGCCCGTTTTTGTGTTGCTATAAAGAAATATCTGAGACTAGGTAACTTATAAATAAAAGGTTTAATTGGTTCACAGTTCTGCAGGTTGCACAAGCATGGCACTGGCAACTGCTTGGCTTCTGGGGAGGCCTCAGGGAGCTTTTCCTCATGGTGAAAGGTGAAGCACAAGCAGTCATATTACATAGCAAGAGTGGAAGCAAGAGAAAGGGGAGTAGTGCCACACATTTTTAAATAACTGAATCTTGTATGAGCTAACTGAGTGAGAACTCATTCATCACCAAGGAGATGGCACTACTAAGCCATTCATGAGGAATTTGCCTTCATGATTCACCTCCCACTGGAGCCCACCTCCAATCCTGGATATTACGTTTTCACATGAGATTTGTAGGGCTCAAACATCCAAATCATGCCATCCCCATCTAAAATAAAAATTATCCAGATGTGGTGGTGCCCACCTGGAGTCCTAGCTATTCGGGAGGCTGAGGTGAGAGGATCACTTCACTTGAGCCCAGTTCAAGGCTGAAAACATAACTCTAAATAAGTATTTACCTCAATTTTTCAGACCTAAATTTTACTAAATTGTTGACATCTTACTAAAAGAGAGGAGGATGCAATTCACTTTCATTGCCTTAAAAAAAAAATCCAATCCCTCTTCTTTTCTTTTTATTGTGATTTATTAAATTTTTAAATCTATACTTTGTAAGATGAGAAATTTAGTGCCTTCACTCTTTTTGCTGTATCTCCTTCCTTCACTTCTTGGTTGGCCAACCATGCTAATACATTTTTGTTGATAAAATTTATAACATTTGCGTTATATTTTAATTAAGTAAAATTAATATTTAGCAGTATTATAAAATTTACTATAGGACTAGTGAGTATTATTAGACCCTTAGAAAATACTATGTAATATACCATTAAACTTGGGCCATTCAGAGGAAGCTACTCCAAGCTTCAAGGTCAACAGGATTTTATTTCAAAAGCATTTCCCCTTTTTTTTGCTTCCTATTTGGACTAGGGATATGCATTGCTTTACTGAAAGTTTATAATTGCCTTCCTTTTTTGTTTCCTGTTGCCTGAAAGAACATATGCCTTCTTTACCATATTCCTAAGCTCATTCAACTTTTTAAAGCAAACCACTTGTTGAAATACCTGATGTCTTTACGTGCCTGCTGCATAGCTATCAGCCTGGGATTTTAAAAAATTGTATTTTTAGTTGATTATACTCTTTCTAGGATCCTTTATCTTTTTATGTAGTAATAATTTTTCTCTAGTTTGTTTTAGTGGGATATACTCTCAATTTTTTCAGAAAATGTTTGTAGAAGGTAAAGTTTTTGAGTTAATGCTTGTCTGAAAAACTTTTATTTTGCTCTTGAGCCTGTTTGATAGTTTGGCTCACTATAGACTCCTACATTCAAAATCATTCTTGCTTTTGAACTTTGAAAGCATTGTTTGGTTATTTTCTAGTCTTCCAAATCGCAATAAGAAATTGTCAATTGTTAAATTTTAGTGTAGTCATTGCAGGTAGCCTGTTTTTCCCCTAATTCTGAATTTTGTGTTTAGATTTAATGTTGTTAAGTATTAGGTGAGCTGTTGTGTTAGTCCGTTCTCATGCTGCTAATAAAGACTACTCAAGACTGGGTCATTTTTAGGGGAGAGAGGTTTAATTGACTCACAGTTCTGTA
Organism: Cacajao melanocephalus; assembly: GCA_963573385.1. Lineage (NCBI taxonomy): Eukaryota > Metazoa > Chordata > Mammalia > Primates > Pitheciidae > Cacajao > Cacajao melanocephalus. Next base: position 51,529 of record CAUYLG010013419.1, read on the forward strand.
GGCCTGGGGAAGCCTCAGGAAACTTACAATCAGGGCAGAAGGGGAAACAAACACATCCTCCTTCATGTGGTGGCAGCAAGAAGTGCAGAGTGAAGGTGGGAAAGCCCCTTATAAAACCAGCAGATGTCCTGTGAACTCACTCACTGTCGTAAGAACAGCATGAGGGGACTTCCCCCATGATCTAATCACCTCCCACGAGGTCCCTCCCCTAACACATAGGGATTATGATTAAGATTACAATTCAAGATGAGATTTGGGTGGGAACACAACCAAACCATATCAGCTGTGATGATTTGCATTTTGGAAAATTTTCAATTGTTTCTGTGATTTATTTATGACTTCTATATTCTCAAACTTCTAGTGGAAGTTCCTTTCCAGAACTTCCACTGGATGTATATGGCCTTTTTGAATTGATCCTCTTTTATGTTCTCTCTTCTTTTTTCTAAGCTTTGACTTTTCACTTTTCAATAGAGTAATTTTTTCAATGTTTTCATCCAGTCATTCTACTGAATATTTTATTTCAACAATCATATTTTTAAATTCCATTAATTCTATTTTTAGATTGTTCCCTTTCCAGAAGTATAATTTTATCATCTGGAACAATGTCTTCTCAAACGCTAATTATGCTTTTTTTTTTTTTTTTTTTTTTTTAAAGAGACAGGGTCTCAGGTGTAGTGGTAAGATCATAGCTCACTATCAACTCCAGGGCTCAAGGGGTCATTCCACCTCAGCTTCCCACGTAGCTATAACTATAGGTTCACACCATCATGCCCAACTAATTTTTTAATGTATATACTTTTTAGAGATGGGATTTCACTATGTTGCACAGGCTGACCTCAAACTCCCGGCCTTAAGCAATCCTCTCAGAGTGCTGGGATTACAGCATGTGTCCACTATGCCTGGCCTAATTATACATTTTTAACCCTTTAAAACATTTCCTTGAATTAATAGTTCCTTAAAGTTAATTTTTATACTAGTTTGTCTTTCTTATGGTCTGTCTGGTTTTTCTCATATGTCTACTAATCTTTGGTTATACATTTATATTTATGATGGAAAGTCTGTTGCTTAATGGGTAGGTGGGTAGATTTCCTCAGTCAGTACAGAACTGATTGAAAGCTGAGAATGCATCTGTTTATGTGGTTAGGTCTTACCTATTAGAAGTCTTCATATTACGAGGATGTGCAAGTAGGAATTTGAAAGCAGGCAGACCCCGTCCTTCAACCCGAGGGTCTTACCTCTGGGCTGCCAGCCCCTACCCAAGAGCCTTAGTCTGCACCAATTGGATTGCTTAATTTCTTCAGAGTATTTCTGTGACTTCAGCCTATGAACAAATGCCATCTGCACAGTTCTTCAATCAATGACTTCAATTCCTGTCCCTCATCTCACTTCTGTTCTGGATTGCTGCTGACTTGGAGAAAAGCTCCCTGCTCCATTGCAGCTTTTCTTGGTGGATGCGCCAGGGAGCGGCATTTCTGCAAGTTCATCCAATTTGACTTCTTCCATCTTTCAGAAACTTATTAGGGCCTCTGGTCTACTGGTATCCCTCCCTCCAAGTCCTAGGACTTGGAGGAATATATTTTTCTTACTGCCACTACAGTCTCTTTTAGGACTAGGAGGAGAAACGTGCATTCAGCCTAACATTTTGATGAAGAGAGTAGATTTATCCATTTAATTTTACAGTTGACTGGAGTATCTCTTTAAATTTTTCAATTCTGTGGAGGTTCTATTTTATAAAACCCTATGTATCTAAGAATGCCTTTCTGTTGTTTTCATAGAAGCAAAAATTCTTAATTGGGTAAAAAATTCTTAGCTCAAAATGACTCTCAAAATTCAAGACATGTATCTCCATAACCTATTTCAGTAGGGAATTTGAGGCCAGCCAGACATTTTCCTTCCAGGCAGTACTCTTTCACCCTTTGTTTCTGCTAAGAAATATATGTGAGATTTAATTTAATTTAATTAATTTTTAAATTTCTATTTTTATTTTCGATTCATGGAGTACATATGCAGATTTGTTAGAAAGATACATTGCATGATGCTGAGGTTTTGGGCTCCAATTAGTGAACATAGCACCCAATATATGTAAGATTTTTAAAATCTCATTTACTTGTTTGAATATTTTAGCATGTTGAGATGAGGTGTGGGTCTTTATTAAAGTTATTTTTCCTGGAATGCAATTGTGTTCACCTGTGAAACTTGGCATGCAGTAGACACTCATTAATAACAAGTAGATAAATTAATCAATTATTTCTGTTTGAAATTTCAGTTTCCACTTAGTTTAGGAATGTCTTCTTTTTTATTTTTATTTTTTTGAGGCAAAGTCTTGCTCTGTTATTCAGGCTGGTGTGCAGTGGCACAATCACAGCTTGCTGCAGCCTTGAAGTGGGCTCAAGTGAAGTGATCCTTCCACCTCAGCCTCCTGAATAGCTTGGACTACAGGTGAGCACCACATCTGGAAAATTTTTATTTCAGATGTGGTCTTGCTATGTTGCCCAGGCTGGTTTTGAACTCCTGGTCTCAAGTGATTCTGCCTCAGCCTCCCAAAACACTGGGATCACAGGCATGAGCCACGAGACCCAGCCTTTATTAAGCTGATATTTCTTGTTTTTCAGTTATTCTGGTTTCTTTCCCATGGGCTGTTAAAATTCTTGGTTTGTTATCTTTGTTACTGATTTGATTTTATACAATGTGCTTCTGTTATTTATTGCCTCTGTTGTGGGTTTAAATCCTCTTATTGCATTATAGTGTCCTTGCCATCTTTCCTCAAGTTATTTCCAACTCATTCTGTTATTCTTACATCTCAATCTTCCTTCTTATGGCTTTTTGTCCTGTTCCACAAAGGCTATGTCTTTAGACATTCCAATTAGAATGCTAATTTTAATAATTTTCTTCTAGTTTTAGAAGTTGCCTTAGTTTGTGCTGCTATAACAAAATATCACAGACTGGGTAATTTGTAAGTAATAGAAACAGTTCTGGATACTTGATGTCCAAGATCCAGATGCCAGCAGATTCCATGTCTGGTCAGGGCTCTCTCTCTGCTTCCAGGATGTCACTTTGTTGCTACATCCTCCAGAGGAGGGAAGCACTGTGTCCTCACGTGGCAGAAGGGACAGAAAAACAAAACAGAGTCTAGCTAGTTCCCTCCATCCCTTTATAAGGTCGTTAATCCTAATCATGAGGTCTTCATTCTCATGACTTAACCACCTCTTAAATTTCCCACCTCTTAATACTGTCATATTGGCAATTAAGTTTCAACACATGAATTTGGGGGGGATGCTCAGATCATAGCAGTAGTAAATCATCTTCAGAGGCATTTAGTTTTTCTCCAGGTGTTACTTTTCCTAGTTCTGTAGTAATTGTTCATAAATCCCATCTCTTACCCTTCTGCTTTCTCACCTTCAAACAAAGACGGATCTATACAGAGTCAGTTTTTATCTGCAAAGAGCTCAGACCTTGGCTTCGTAGTCTGCCTACTTTGGTATGAATTAGATCTCCTCAGTGGGGTTTGGGTGTGCACAGCCCCTACACCCAATCCTGGTATTGTCAAGGTTTCCTCTATTACACTTCTCTTGGCTGGATAGGGATTCTTGCTTTCCTTCTCTGCTGCACCTAGTAGTCCCCGAGTGTACTGGCACTGGGTTTCTGTTTTTGTTATTATATCCTCAATGTTTCAGTTGAGGTGACTTCATCTCCCAGAATTTAATATGCTGCCTCACCACCTTGAATTCCTCTTCTTCTCCCTAGCTGTTATTTGGGAGTTGTAACCTTCAGTTGTCTGTGTGAACATTAATTTAATTTGTACACCCATGTTTACAGCAGTATTATTTATAAAAATTGGGAGCAACCATATGTTCATGAATGAATGAATAGATAAATAAAATGTGGTATATACATAAAATGGAATATCAGTCATCCCTGAGAAGGAAGGAAATTCTGACATGCTATAAGATGGGTGAGACTTAAGAACGTTATGCCAAGTGAAATAAGCCAGACACAAAAGGACAAATACTGTATCATTCCACCTACATGATGAACCTATAGTAGGCAAATTCATGGAAATAGGGAGTAGAATGGTGGTTGACAGGTGCTGGAGGTGGGATTAAGGAGTTACTATTTCTAATAAAATTGAGATACAGGGAACCCAGTGTAGCTATCATTGACTGGTACTGTTGTTTCTGGGATGCACTGTGGAGAGATACAGGTGAAATAGAAGGTATACACCTGGCACTGGAGAATCTTTTATGGACTTGGGAAAATAGGATATACATGTTTAGAATAAATCAGACCTAACCATGCATCTGTGGCAAGTGCCTAACCTCCTCAAATCTGCATTTCCTCACCCATAGAATGTGTATACTATGGTGGATACAGGGGCTAGGATCAATACCTTCCTTAGATAGATGCAATAAAAATAAATTAAATAATATATAGGTAAAACAGCTATATTTGGCACATAGTAGGTGCTCAACTATTGTTATTTTCCTTTCACTTAAAAAGTGAGATTAAACAATGAGAAAAGCTAGAACTTAAACCAAACATTTCAGTAAGACTAGAGCATACTACTCTTTCTCCTAAAAGGCAAATGTTCTGAAATGAAGGAGGCAGAACTGACATCATCTATGAGTGGCTTTCACTGTGGATTCTTGCCTGTGTGGGTAGCTTGATGATTATCTTTAAATCTGCGAGAATACTAATATATTACACATGTGTGGGTTGTAATGCTTATTTGATTAATTCTGTCAACCTATGCTTTAAATGTACAGTAAAGTACCTGTTATCTAAGCTTACATTTACCAAGTATGCATGTGCACACGTGGGCGTACACACACACACACACACACGATTTTTCTGCTTTGATGATTCAAAGGCTCATGTACAATCATTTTTTTAATACTTTGACAAGGCATAAACTACTGTGGTTTCTTTGTGTAAGAATTTATAAGGAGCAGGAAATTTAATAATGATTCTAATTTTTATGTTCCTTTAAGAGGGGACCCTTTCCTTGGGTTGAATGTCCTTTCACAAGTTTCCATACTATCTTGTGTGTATGTCTATGATTTCACCTCTAAGTTGTATTTAATTACTTATGTTTCTGTTTCTCTTCAAAGATTGTGAACTCTTGAGAGTAGGACTGTTTTATGCATTTCTATATTTATACTATCCTGTACAATACCTGATTATAGTAGGTGATCAGTAAATGTTTATTGAATTAAATTGAACCTTGGCAAATTTTACTTGGCAAATTCTTGACTTCAACTTTCTTCCCTTTCTCCTGATGTTAAAGAGAATTATCACTACTCTATACAAACCAAGCTAAAACCTTAAGTTGGATACCAATGACCGTAAATCAAATGACTCAAGTAACCTTGGGGGGTACCAGAATAGGTTGTCACTAGTTAAACATATTATTTAGAATGTTCCAAATATCATTCATGTTGATGTTGCTTTTTTTCCCTCTCAGTCTTTCCAGAAGAGCTATTGAGGAAAGACAGCCCCAGCTTACAATGGTTTGACTTATGATTTTTTCGACTTTATGATGATGTGAAAACAATATGCATTCAGTATAAACCATACTTAAGTATGGTATTCAACAAATTACATAAGATATCCAACAATTCATTATAAAGTAGACTTTGTGTTAGATTATTTTGCCCAGCTGTAGGCTAATGTGTTTTGAGCATGTTTAAGGGAGGCTAGGGTAAGGTATAACATTTGGCAGATTAGGTGTATTAAATGCATTTTCAACTTACAATATTTTCAACTTATGATGGGTTTTTTGGGTTGTAACGACATCATAAGTTGAGGACCATCTGTATACGGATTTACCGTGTTTCCAGAAGATCCATTTCAGAGCTTCAGGATTATAACATGGCATAGTCTACATTGTGAAACTATATTAAGATAAGGTCTTTTAGGCTTTTCTGTAATAAAATTCCACAGGATAATGTGTAGGCTAGAAGCAACTCCTCCTCAATTCTGCTCACTTCTTACCAGTTTTATGGAGAGATTCTAGAGTTCTGACACTGAGAAAAACTCAGGATGGTGTGAGTCCCTCTTTTCTGTTACTCCCCTTGCAGAATAGGAGATCTTGACAAGGAGGGGCATGAGATAATGTTTGGTGACATAAATATGGGGAGTAATGTCTAGGTGGCTGATTTTTGGCAAAGGAGCTGAGACTAAAAAGCCATCAATAAGAAGGCAATTTTTTTCTTTTCTTTTTTTCAATACTAAGCAAATACTAAACCTGCAAAATTAAACAAAATAACAGAATCAAAAACATCTCCCCACCCCAAGCAACCCATGTTTGGAATTCATAAAAGCGAGATGTACTGGGTTTTGGTATTGGCAAAGAAATAACTTGTTTTGTCAACATCTGCAGCAAGAAGGGCAAGCAAAACAGAATCACCTTTGTAGTGTCTGGTAGATGTGTTAGAGGAATTTACTACTAAATTGTAGGTAGGAACTTTCATAAATCCCAACCTGCCAGCCTTTTCACCCCCAAATTGACTAAATGGATTCAACTCAGAAATGAGGCAGTTCCTTCTGAGAATGCAATTTAGGGAGGTTAGCCAGTACAGTCCTGGAGACAAGGGTTATTTACTGCATGCCATTGTACAGACAATGAAATCACAATTGATCAAGGGGGAAAAATTCTATCAACAGCTCAAATAAAGATGCAGGAAAGCATAAGGGTTAGATAGCAAGAGGAAATAATCCATCTCTCCTGGAGAACACTGGGATTTAATAAATGACAAAATGAAAATTCCAGACTGTTGTCATACAGGTGGTGTAGGCTGAACAGTGAGCTATTCCCAGAGCTTTTTAAGACAAGCTAGAAAAACCGACCGTACATTGGTGAGATCAGATATCTTCAGACACATCTTAAGAAAACGAAGCTCCAAATCAGAGGAGTTGGGGTATGGGTGTAGCCTGAAAAAGGTGGGTTAATATGGGCAAAGACTGCTCTCAAAAGAGAGACTATTGCCATGGGGTTAGAAAGAGGGTATCCAAGGATTCAGAGTTTGTTAGTTTACCCATGTTGTGCGGAGTAGAGACAGAATAACTAGGGAATCTTAGCTATCCAGGCTCCTATGAAAAGTGTGCTCTGTTTTGGAAAAGGTTTTATGAGGCTTCACCATGACCTTGGTTGCCTGCAGTGGCTGGTGCCTGAGACCTTTATGTCTGGGAAGGCCTCATTCATCTCACCCTGCCAATCATCCAACAAGGATTTACTAATTATTTCCCATGTATTATTACAGTTATAGCATTCCCTCCCTTCAACTGAAGACTTTTAACTTGACTGCTGTTCTTCTCAATGTAAGCTTTAAGACATTAAGCATAATTTTTTTGATTTTTTTGGATTTTTTTTTAGTGTGGTTTCTTCTAAAAACTCTTCAAGAAGTATTCCCACACAAACATTGTTACGTCCATAAAAACAATTTTTGAATGATTCATTTGTTTATTATTTTGCAAACAAGTATCAAGTAGCTGTTGAGTAGTCAGACTATATTAGAGAATAGGGATACAGAGATAAAAGACAGAGGAGGTCATGATCCAGTATGGGAGGTGGACATTCACAGTAGAGGTTGAGAAATGTTCTGATAGAGTAGACGGTGCAGAGAGGAGGGAAATTTAGCTGAGAGTGCTGGGAAGGGGGTTTTCAGAAGAGATGATCTCTCAGCTAGGTTTAGAGGAACAAGTAGGAGTTAGGTGAAGGTGGGATGGAAGGATATGTAGAGGGAATCATTCACATTAGTTGAATCAGTAATCACTGAATATCTGGGGTATACCAACCATTCTTCCAAGCACTGGACATATAGTATCTGCTTTCATGAAGTTTATGTTCTAACTGGAGGGTGAAGATGAGTAGACAACAATGAGTATCTAAATAAATAACTGATATAATTTAGTTAAAAGTAGTACTGGCTTTTAAAAATTTGTATGCATATTTTATATATTTAGGGGTACAAGTGTAGATTCCTTATATCCATATATTGCATAGTGGTGAAGTTTGGGCTTTTAGTGTACTCATCACCTAAATAGTGAACATTATATCCAATAGTTGATTTTTCAAGTCTCACTCCATTCCCACACTCCACATTTTGTAGCCTCCAGTGTCTGTGATTCTACTCTGTATGTCCACGTGTACTTGTTGTTTAGCTCCTGCTTACAAATGAGAACATGTAGTATTTGACTTTCTGTTCCTGAGTTAATTTACTGAAGATAATGGCCTCTAGTTCCATCCATGTTGCTGTGAAATATGTGATTTTACCCTTTTTTAATGGCTTAGTAGCATTTGTGGCATGTATATACACATATATATGAAATATATAATTCATATATAGTATAATGGTATGTATATACTGTAATATATAGTGATACATACACACATAGTATATATGTATATCTATACACACATAGTATATATGTATTTATATCACTATATATTACGGTATATACATATGCTATCACTTTAAAGATTTTATATAATGTTATAGTGATATATATAGTAGTTTATATAGTGATAGTGTATATATATGTTTATAAGTTGTGTACATATATCTATATATATAATTTGAGCAAGAATAATTTGACTTACTCTTTTCCAGTTCAGATTCCTTTTATTTTTTTTCTCTTGCCTGATTGCTCTGGTGAGAACTTCCAGTAGTATGTGAAATAAGAGTGTTAAAAGTGGGCATCCTTGTCTTATTCCAGTTTTTGGAGTGAATGCTTTTATTTTTCCCATTAAGTATGGTGTTGGCTGTTGGTTTGTCATATATAGCCTTTATTATGTTGAGGTATATTCTTTCTATGCCTAGTTTGTTGAGAATTTTTATCATGAAGAGATGCTGAATTTTATGAAATGCTTTTTCTTCATCTATTGAGATGATCTTATGATTTTTGTCCTTAATTATGTGAGGTATCATGTTTATTGATTTGCATATGTTGAGTCATCTTTGCGTCCTTGAGATAAATTCTAATTTATTAATTATTCAAATTGTGGTGTATTATCTTTTTGATGTGCTGTTGGATTCAAAGTATTTTGTTGAGGATTTTTGTGTGTATGTTCATCAGAGATACTAGTCTGTGTGTACGTGTGATCCTTGCCTGGTTTTGACATCAGGGTGATATTGATCTCATAGAATAAGTTAGGGGATTCCCTCTTCCTTGATTTTTTGGAATAGTTTCAGGAGGATTGGTATTAGTTGTTTGTATATTTGGTAGAATTTGGCTATGAATCTATCTGGTCCAGGGCTTTTTTTTTTTTCTTTGAATTGGAAGATTTGTTATTGCTGGTACAATCTCACTACTCATGTGTTTCATGTTTCATGTATGGATGAAAACAATGTATACTCTGCAGTTATTGTGTAGAATGTTCTGTAAATGTCTATTAAGTCCATTTGGTCTAAAAGTCCAATTTAAGTCCAATATTTCTTTGTTAGTTTCCTGTGTCAATGATCTGTCTGGTGTTGTGAGTGGAATGTTAACCCCCCATCACACACTATTATTACATGGCTATTTATCTTCTTTTTTTAGGTCTAGTAATATTTATTTTGTATGTTCCAATTTGGGTGCTCCAATGTTGGGTAGATATGTATTTAGATTTTCTTATATTCTCTTATTGAATTGATTCCTTTATCATTGTATAATGACCTTGTTTGTCTTTTTTTTCTTTTTCGATTTAAAGTCTATCTTACCTGATATAGGTATTTGGCATTGATTTAAGGTCTGTCTTATCTGTTCACTTTTGGTTTCTGTCCACGTGCAATCTTTTTCCATTCCCCTACTTTTGGTCTATACATGTCTTTAAGGGTAAGTTGAATTTCTTGCAGTCAGCATATAGTTGGATCATTTTTTAAAATCCATTCTGCCAATCTGTATACTTTAAGTGGAGCACTTAATCTATTTATACTCGTTTAATATTGATATGTAAGGCTTTGTTCCTGTCACATTATTGATTGGTTTCAAGTTGTTTTATAAATTCTTTATTTCTTTTTCAGTGTCTTTTTGTCTTTGTGGTTTGATGAAATTCTGTTGTGTTGCCATTAGATTCCTTCCTCTTCCTCCTTTGTGTGGAAACTGTGTTTTATAATTCTGGGTTTTCGTGATGGTGAATATTAACTTTTTGTTTCCATATTTAAGACTGCTTTCAGCATTTCCTTTAGGGACAGTCTGATGGTGACTGATTCCCTCAGCATTTGCTTGTCTGGGAAGGACTTTATTTCTCTTTCATTTATGAAGCTTATTCTGACAGGCTACAAAATTTTTTGCTAACAGTTTTTTTTCTTTCAGCACTTTGAAAATTCCTCCTCATTATCTTCTTGTGTATAAGATTTCTGCTGAAAAGTCCACTATTAGTCTGATGGGATTTCCTTTGTATGTGACCAGATACTTTTCTCTTGGTAATTTTAAAATTCTTCCTTTCACTTTGACTTTAGACATTCTGAATATTCTGTCTACCCCCTCAGAAATACCAATAATTGTATGCTCAGTTACTTTATGTAGTCTCAAACATTTCACAGGTTTTGTTTATTTTTTCAATTATTTTGCCTTTATTTTTGTCTGACTGGATTATTTCAAAATACCTCTCTTCAAGTTCTGGATCCTTTATTCTGCTTGGCCTTGTCTATTACTGAAGTTTTTCAATGTAGTTTGCATTTCCTTCAACGAATTTTTTAGTTCCAGAATTTCTTCTTGGTGTCTTTAAAAACATTGCTATCTCCTAGGTATAGTTCTCACATACATATCCTGGATTGATCTGATTTCTTCATATTTGTTTTGAGATTTCTCTTGAATCTCATTGAGCTTCTTTAAAATCAATGTTTTGAATTTTTTATCTGGAATTTCAAAGAATTCTTTTTGATTAAGATCTGCTGGACAATTGTGGTCTTTTGGTGGTGTCATATTTCCATTTTTTTCATGTTTCCTGTGTCTTTCTGTTGATTTCTGCACATCTGATGTAGCACTTGCTTATTCCAATTTTTTGAAATTTCTTTTGTAGGGGATAATTTTTTCCTAAGTAAGTATATATGTTGTTGATTAAGATATTCTGTCTTTGATTTTTGGATGTCTGAGGTAATGTGATCTTTGTATTACTTCTTTGACATTACACCCGTCAGTGGTCTCTCTGATTTTCTCAGTGACTTAGGGTGTACTTGCTAATTGAGGTTGTGATGAAGTTTACCTGGAGACTTAGGCGCCAACTGAGCCAGTCTTTGGGCCCCAGTAGTGTCAGCAGTTGGGTGGGTGTGCCTATGTCTAGCCCCCACAGCAGCTGATAATGGCTCTGGTGTTAATAAGTCCTGGAGCACTGATTCTTGCAGCTCCAGGTGGTTTTCTTAGAAGGTAGTGGTAGGAGAGATGGGCCCAGTGTGGGGTAAACTGAGTAAAGCAGATGGTGCTTACTAATGTGGAAAGGCATTATCCAACCACTGGGAGCCCTGATGGAACAAAAGGTGGAAGAAGAACAAGTTGTCTCTTTCTCTTCTTGAGCTGGGACACTCATCTTCTCCTGATCTCAGGCATCAGAGATCTTTATTCTTAGGCCTTAGGACTCTGGGACTTACCCAAGAGGTGTTCCCGGTTCTCAGGCTATGGGCTTAGACTGAATGACACTACCAGCTTTCCTGGTTTTCCAGCTTGCAGATGGCAGACAGTGGGACTTCTTGGCCTCCATAATAGTGTGAGCCAATTCCCATAACAAACCTCCTCAAATATATGTGTCTCGTATTGGTTCTGTTTCCCTGGAGCATGCCAACGAATACCAAGGTACTAGGAAGAAAATGAAATGTGATACAGGACAGAAAATGACTAGGAGAAGGGGCAGGGAAGGAGCTGGCACTTTAGCTAGAAAGGCTGGGAAAGATTCCTCTGAGATGAGCTGAAATTGCATGTTTGGAAGGGCAGGGAGAAAGCCAGTGGAGGGGGTTGGGGGTAGAGGAGAGGGGAGACAAGTAGATGAGGTCAGACCTAGGATTTTACTCTAAAGTCAATGGGAAACTTTGGAAGTTTTAATCAGAGGAGTGGTAAGATCTGATTGATTCTTTAAAAAGATCACTCTGGTTGGTAAATGGAAAAAGAGAATGTTGAGAGCAAGAATGGAAGCAGAGAGATCAGTTGGAAGGCCATGCTGAAGTCCAGGCCAGATGTGATGATGGCTTGGACCAGAATCTGAGCACTGGAAGAGGAGAGACGTAGTCAAAATTCAGAATGTATGTTGGAGGCAGATTCATTTTGTATAGGTAGTAAATAAAGACAGGGATTAGAGATGAACTTTCTGGGTGTTTGACAAAAGTACAAGGACAGGCAAAAGCAGAAAGTAATAGGGACCAGCAAAGAGTTGATTTAGGGTACTGAGTGCAATGTTAACTTTGGAATTAGAAAACCTGTTTTATTCCTGACTGTGCCACTTCCCAGCTGTGTGACCCTTGGACAAGGGACTTACCTTCTCTGGGTGCTGGTGTCTTCAGGGTGACAGTATTTATGTCTTCCCTAGGTCGTTGTAAGGGTTCAAAAGCTAATATATGTCAACTGTAGTAGTATCTGGCATGTAGTAAGTACCTAATAAAAGGTAGCTCTTAATTGTTACAGGTTTAAAACCTCTACTGTGTTTTGTCCTCACAAAACTCTTGCACATTAAAATATAAATATAAGCATATCATATCCAGGTTTTTCTGTCTTCACATGTATAAGTGTTTTAGTTAGAGCTCAGTGAAGGAGAAATCACTCTCTAGGACTGCTGATTATTTATTATAAACCTTCTTTCTGTTTGCACAATTGAATATTCCCCTTTTCTGCTCTTTTCAATCTTGCCCACATTTATTTCTTTGATTGATAATGATTGGTCTCATCAGGAATAGAGATATTTACTGTCCATTGAACACTCATAGGTGTGTTCCTTTTATCAGCGGGAAATAGGAGACCTGTGCTGAGTACATCCTAACACTCCTGATGTTAAGGCTAATTCACAAAGGAAAAATAGTCACCTCTTTTTTCTTTTTATTACTGGTTAAGAAGCAGCTTATGAAGGCAGTGCCATGAGGAAGGATGAAAGGATTAAGTGATTAACAACTGAATGGGAGGGGCTGCTATTGGGCTGCTGACAGGCTCTGAAAATGTTGCTGTCCAGCTCGCTGAAGCCAAGCACTGGATGTTTATTGTGCCTGTGCAGCATGTAAAGGGATGGGCACGAGGTTGATGAGATTGACTATAGATTGGAAGGAGTTTGGTAGAGCCAGAGTCGGGCGGGCATGCCGTAGGGCAGAGACTGACACACAAAGGGCAAAACACAAGGGGGAATATAATGAGGGCTCAGATAATGGGGTCACAAAGCTATGAGGGCACAGAAGAGAGAGCAATTCATTTCAACCTGTTGATCTTAGAAGCTTCTTGAAGGAAGTAGCATTTGAACAAGACATACAGATCAGTGGCACTTTGAGCTGTGGGTCTGGTCTGAGCACAGGAATGAGATGTTTTTTATTCTTCTTTCTCCTCCTTAACATGGTGCCTGACACACAGTGAGCTTTCAGAAAACACAAACTGACTAAATTACTATGAAAGGTGTGTATATGGAACCACAGGGAGTCAAGTGGGTTGGGATTTAGTGGGAAGGAATATTTTGCTGCCCGTAACCCTGTATTTTGATTTCACCTCCGTGTGTGTGTGTGTGTGTGTGTGTGTGTGTTTCTTTTCTTTTCTTTTTTTTTTTTTTTTTTTTTTTTGAGACAGAGTCTCGCTTTGTTGCCAGGTGCCAGGTAGGAGTGCAGTGGCACAATCTCAGCTCACTGCAACCTCTGCCTCCTGGGTTCAAGCAATTCTCCTGCCTCAGCCTCCCGAGTAGCTGAGACTACAGGCGCACAGCACCACATCCAGCTAATTTTTGTATTTTTTAGTAGAGAAGGGATTTCACCATAGAAATGTTGGCCAGGACAGTCTCGATCTCTTGACCTTGTAATCCGCCTGCCTCTGCCTCCCAAAGTGCTGGGATTACAAGGGTGAGCCACTGCGCCTGGCCGTGTGTGTGTGTTTTTCATTGTGGTAAAATATATACAACATAAAATCTGTTCTTTTAGGCATTTTAAAGTGTACAATTCCACACCATTAATTACATTCACAGTGTTGTGCAACCATCACCACTGTTTCAGAAACTTTTTTTTATTACTCTAAACCAAAACTTTGTATCTGTGAAGTGATGACTCTGTGTTCTCCCCTACCTCCTAGCCTCTGGCGACCTCTAATCTACTTTTTGTGGCTCTGAATTGCCTATTCTAGGTTATTTTATACAAGTGGAGTCATACTATATTTTCTTCAACACTTCCTCTTTTTATTATTAACCTGGAAATACAAGATGGTACTGAGGCATTTTCTGCTTTAGCATGGCTTCAGGCTTTATGCAGGTCATGCTGAGTGTACTGTCTTGTGACTGATTTCACAAAATAAAAATCTCTTATAAAATGCTCAGCCTCACTTCTTGCATAGTCATGGGTGTGCTCATCTCTCTCTTTCTAGACTGCTAGCTCTGGGCAGGCAGGCAGGTGCTTCACTTTCACAGGTCTGGAAAGTCCCATGCATTCAGTCATGTTTGCTGAATAGAGGCATGAGTCAACGCAGGAAACAAAAGAGGAAAAAACCTTTTGCAAGAGAATGTTTACCAGGGGGGACTGAGAAGGACAGGTACTCAGACCAAAGATACTTAGGAGTTTTAAGAAAAAAAGAGGAAGCACACAGGAACGTATCTAGAGCTCAGAATGACACAAAACTCATCCAAGTAATGAGAGAACAAGGTAGTAAGAAAAGCCCTTAGCAATATCTTACAAGGCAGGAAATTGACAGATGTGAGATGAGTGAGGATAAACGTTAACGGTGTGACTGATTGGAATAATCGCTACCTTTCAATAGGTCTGCTACTGAACCTTCCATAGGGTATCTGTTTTCTTTATAGCAGTCTTGTGATGTGCCATTAATTTGTTTTTCAAGTGACGAAGTTGAATTTTAGAGATACTGCATTACCTGCTCTAACTCATAAACCCTAGTAAGTAGCTGAGTTGGGATTAGAATCAAAGTCTGTCTGGCTGCAAGGCTCAGGTTTTCTCCACTGTGAGAAAAACTGTCTCTCACATTTGGAGTGTGGACTAGGGGTGAGAATGAGAAAATGACTATCCAAGAAGAGATCAGTAAAGCATCATAGATGAGTTTCTTGTAGACACTGGTCCAATGTGCACCAGGTCCGAGAAATACTGGATACCATAGTGAAGGAGATTAGGGAAAATAAAACAACAAAATGTCTTTTTCTGCTCACAGCAAAGCTAGAAGAAGAATGATCATGAGAACAGTGTTAGTATAAACATTTGAAGGGTGAGGACTTGTAATAGTACCTACCCCTGCATGTTCCTTGTCATCACGCAGTGCAGAAGCAACACACATTATTAAAAAAAGTTCTGAAGCCCAAGGTAGAGCAGCCACTTCCCTTCCTTTTAGCTCACCCAGGCTAACACAATAGCAAAAGAAAACTCATCAATTTTACAAAATGCACAGCAGGCATTTACTCTCAGATGCTTTAAAAAACAGAGATATTTGTACTTACAGGCTATTAGTTGCTATAGAGTAATGTTTGCTAGGGGAATCAAATTTCTTGTTGTGCTATCAGCCTCTGCTATGTCATTTTTAAGGTGAGTCATAAAATGTTTTTTCTCTACTGTGGCGGCAAGGAGGAAAACTTCGTTAGGGAAAAAGTAATGCAGTTTGAAATAGTCCTGTAAACTCAAAATCTGTTTAGGGCACTTAATTCTGGGTTTTACAGGGTGACTACATCTTTATTTGCAAATAAACACGCAGCTCTTCAATGCACATGTCAGGCAGAAAGAGTGTTCACTGGGTGTTTGGGCTGTGCTGATTTCATGGCATGGTGGAAAATTTGGGGACGAGAAGGTGGGTTAGTGGGATCAATCAAATAAGGACTCCTGTTTGTTGCTCATTGTGCAGCTTGGAGTCGGTGTGGAAAGTTAGTGTGCCTGAGAATGAGTGTGGCTTGATGTTTCCTTCTTTCCTATCCCTTCACCTCATTTCCAGTGAGTAACAGCTAGTCTGGTTGTTACTCATTGTTATTCAATTGATTAGTGACTGATTTTTGACTTGCCGTTTGCCCCACCATGAAAACAACCACAAAAAATACGCTCAGCATTATAAAAATAATATACATTAATCACAGAAAACTTGGAAAATACAGAAAAGCAGAGAGAAGAAAGAGAACTATTAATCATAGTCTTACCACTCAGAAAAAGTAAATAGACTGAGTTTATCTGATTTTTTTTTGCATATTAAAAACATAGCCATGATCATATTGTATATACAAAATTATATATACTAAGTTAAACATCTATTTTTGTGGTTATGAAAGTGATCCATGTGCTTTGCAGAAAACTTGAAAAACGTAAAAGTATAAAGAAAAAATAATTATATAGAATTTCACCATCCAGAGATAAATGCCATTGTTCTATTTTATTGTGTCATCATATACTTTTTTCTATGCATTCAAAATATATTTGTTTCAAAGTTTAAAATATAGTAAATGCAGGGACATCTGTAACTGTGAGGTGGAGGATGGAATAGGGTTTGAAGGAGATGATATTTTCTATAGACTGGTTTTTATTTGGTTTTCACCAATTTTAAAAAAACAACTCTGAGACTTAGGTCATTCAATATGAATTTTAAAGTTGCAGAAAATCATTACTTGAGTTCTTTGGCATGAAAATGGTTATTATGTTGCTCTATGTAGCTCTACTTTTATAGAATAAGAAAGAAAAATACTTTAGATTAGTGATCTCCCAGCACAGCATCTTAACTATGTCAGGAGTTTACCTATTACTAAAGCAAGTGCTAGAGTAGAGCAATATAGGTTATTTTAAATGGCACTCAAACATGGCAAAAGCTTTTTTTTTCAGCTCTGGGATAGAGAGCAGAATTCAAGAATGGATAATTTCTGGAATTGATAAGGGAGAAAAAGCAGCCAAGAGTGGCACTGCTGGACCAATCTTCCCTGGAATGTGAAATCCATCTGAACACATGGAATCCAACAGACATTCTTAAGTTTGTGGCCTAAACAGAGTTAAGAGAAGACTAGTAAGTGATTTTATTCCATAACTGACAAAGTTTTGTGCTCTTAAATATGATTCTTCTCTTGGTTCCTGGAGTACCTTGTTAATGATTTCTTTTTCCACATTAGAATGTTTGGTAGCCTTTACCTTGAGAAATAACTTTGCTGGGTATAAAATTTTTGGCCTAAAACCTCCCCATTTGAAGTAGTAATTGTAAAATAGTTTTAAAAACTAAAATTCAAATATTAATGTTAATAGCAAAACAACTAAGTTTATTTGCTATTCTTTAGAGTATATAACCCTAAGAAGGAGAAGGTACACTCATAGTTTTGTATTCAAAGAAATTTTAAATACTGATTTTCTCTGTGTGATTACCAATTTTATATGCAATTAGACTCATTTGTTTCCACTTGTATATGATTTTAAGGCCTATTTTTACATAAAATATTTTAAATTGTTTAACCCTTTCCTATATGAGGTAAACATTACCTCTATTTGATAGATGAGAAGAAAGAGGGACTGGGTGATTTTACATAGGCTTGTGAGCACTAGCATCAGGACAAGTGCTCATGGCTTCTAATGCTGAGAAGGTGAGTATTCCATTCCATCATCTCTCTTTAAAATCCTCTGAGGGGATGTGGATGGTTTTTATCTGCTGCCATCCAGAGCTGTTTCTTTGGCAAGGAAACAAGACTTCATATTTTCTATGGAAAATTTAGGTTTGTTTTTAACTTAATTTTAAAATATGTAAAATATGTACATGGTTCAAAAATCAAAATTGTATACCAAAATATATTTTAGAAAAGTTTCCTTTCTTTTCCACCTTATAATCATCGTTCTCTGTAGACAACCATTAATCAATATTTGTGTTTCTTTAAAAAATAAGCAAAATTATGTGTGTGTTTGTATGCTCATTCCCCCATTTTTCTTATAAAAAGACACTGAGCTCTAATAATGTTTTATACTTTGATTTTTTTTTTTTTTGCTTAACAATACATTCCACATTTATTCATAGATATCTTGATTCTGCTATATGGCTACACGGTTCCCCATGATGTATCATAGGCTACTTAACAGCCTCTGTGGAGAGATATTTGGGTTCCAGACTTTTGCTATTACAAATGCTACAGCCATAAGTAACCTTGTGCATAGGTAGTTATTTTTAGGCTCTTTGTCACTGTATTTTTGTTCACATGGTCTCTGTCCTGTGGAGAAGCCCATGGTCAGATGTTCTCATTCCAGTTTTACTTGCTTTACAGTATAAGTAAATTCATTTTGGATACATGGTATTAGGGTGATATCAGTTTAGACTTCAGTATTTTTGTCTTTTTTGTTGTAAGTACAAGCAGTTCTTTCCTTTCATATATTTTTGAAAGTCTTTACAAGGGCTGAATGTGGAAAGCCAGACAATAGACTTATTTGATATAAAACAGCTAGGAGTTCCATTGCAAGAGAGCTAAAAAAGTGATGAAACCACTAATTACACCTCCATTTTTTAAACACAATCATTTATGATTTATTGCCAACATTTGTACATGTTCTTTAATTGTGTTCTGTTCCTTCACACTTAATTGAACACGCAATTGACCTGTCTAAGTCCAATGAGAATCTGATTAAGGTGAAAGATTCTCTGTCTTCAGGCTGCTTAAGTGATTTTTGTCTTTGTCTCAATTATATTAAGTTTATATGACCTATACTTCTTATCCCTGGTATCAGCACTTTGATTTTTCTGTTTTCGACTCCTTTTTATAAAACAATAGGAAAAAATAAAATAAACATCCAAACAATTGCATAAACATTGCTAGACTGAAGTAAGCAATAGATCCTCAGGTAACACCACTATGTGATAGCTTGGATTGATTATTTCTAGGCAGTTGCATGACAATCAGAATTTAGCATACCCAGAGAGGTTTGGGATGATAATAGCTAGTGTTTGGAATGTACAGATTGTTTGGAAGGCAAATTTGTGAAAGGTGAGCAGCCTCTGTATTTTGTGAGAAGTTGGGAGAGTTTGCATGGGCAGCTGCTATGTCAATGCCATTTAAAATTGAGCAATAAATATGCTGAGAAAAATGTGTAGGTGGCCTTCAAATTATGACCTAACTTGAACACAAATTGCATTACAAAGTTGGTTATTTGATAGACAGTTCTTTTCTTGCTCTTACTTCTCTCTTACCCTTTCCTTCCATCCCCACCTACCACCAAGTTTTACTTGAATCCTGAGAGGGCTCTGAGAAGAGCCCTGAGGGCAGGAGCCAACTAAAAAAAAAAAAAATGAATGAATGAGAGGTGCCTTGGTTCTTGGGAGTGTCCAGGTCCTACTCACTGAGTTTTTATAAGGCAAGTAATTTTACCTCTGCATCTTGGGTATGAATTATGGCCTATCAATGGCATTGAAATATACAAACCAACTCAGGATAGTGCTTGAAGAAATAATTCTACTGGCTTCAGAAAGCCTGCAAGGGATGGCAGGATGCCCCTGCTGACTTCATGGGGAAGAAATGTGTGGCCTGGAGCAGGGTGCCAGGAAACGCAGGATGGATCAGAGATCTTCAGGGTGTGCACAAGATGAAACTTCAGGCCAGGGTCAAGTTACGAGTCTAAAACATTAAATGAAGTCAAAAGGAAGGTTCTGGAAGAGACCAAAAACAAACCCTGCGGGGTGGAGGTGGGATCCTGAAAATGGGATGGGATCTTAAAATGGGATGCTGAAGAAGAGAGGGTGACACCAAACCACAAGTTTTAAACAGGAGAGGAACAGAATGAACTGTCGTTAACAGCAAGGAGTTCCTGGGGGGATGTGGCTTAGAGACTGAGAGCCAGCTGTGCAACCTGCATGCCTCTTTTCCAAAAGACACACACATAAGGCAAGGGTTAGTTAAATAGAAAAGCAAGGAAAAGAAAAACAAAACTGGATGTATGGGATGAATGTTCAGGGAATTAAAGCACTGGAGTAAGGACTATGATGAGGGTTTTTGGAAGGGTGGTTTTCAAACTGTTTCATGGAGCAGCATTGGTGCTCCCACGTGGATGGGAGTTTGCCTTCAGTGTTCCCAGCCAATGGGAAGGGAGAGTGTGGGAGAGGAGAGATGACTTGCAAGGGAAGCTGCTGCTTCACACTCCCACTTGACCACAGTAGTTCTTCTTTTACATATTGGTGGGGTGATCTGTGTATTTTAAATATTGGTGGGGAGGATCTGTGTAAGATTTCATTTGAAGGAAAGGTTCTGCTGTCTATGAATTTCCTGTGGCTGCTATAACAAATTGCCATAAGGTAGGTGGCAATGACAGACATAACAGAAATTTATTCTTTTATAGTCCTGGAGATAGGAAGTCTGCAATCACAGGGTGCCTAGGATGATACTCCCATGGGAGGCTTTAGGGGAGAACCCATTCCTGGCCTCTTCCAGCTCTTGGTGGTGGTCCACATTCCTTGGATTGTGTCTGCTTCTCTCTGCTCCATCATCACATCATCTTTTTCTCTGTAGAGGTGTCTAATGCCCCCGACTGTCTTTTATAAGGATACTTGTGATGGCATTTAGGGTTTACCAGGTTAAGCCAGGATAATCTTTTTATCTCAAAATCCTCACTGAGGTACATCTGCAAAAGAATTCCAGGTAAGGTGACATTCACACCTTGCAGGGATTAGGATGTGGACATATCTTTTTTGGGCTCACCATTCAGCCCACTACATGCTGTTAAAAAAGGTCTGAAACTTTTTAATCTTAAAAGATGAACCTGAAAGAGTTGGTTAAAGAAAAAACAGAGCCTCAACCTTTGGAGGGGAAGGAAGAGAAAAACAATTATGCTGCCATGCGATGTTTGAAGATTTAGTTAAAACAGGAAGGGAAGTTGGTGTAAGCTGCACAAAAAGGGTGGAATGCGTCTTCATCAGGGACTGAACGTGATGGTAGCTCTCTTGGGACCATTGGCTTCATTACAACTCATCAGTAAAGGGTTAGCTCACTCAATTTCACTCACTCAGTCTTTGTCTCTTGACACTGAACACTGATGTTTTTGAAGAGTGATCGGGTAAGGGCTCACAGAATGTGGTGTGTTCTCTAACAAAACCTAGGCGTGTGAAAACTGTCAAAGGAGTAGTTAGAAATGGGCTACCTTCATGTCCATGTAACCAGTACATTGATGTAAGCACAGCATATATAACAAAGGTATGTAAGATACTCTGTGAGGTTCTGATTTTATTTTCCATTTCCTCCTTAGGAAGGAAGAAGTGGGAATCTTTAGGCATGTCTAAGGAAATGGTCTTTGTTTTGTCCATTTTCTCTACTGTATAGTTAGCACTTTTTTCTTTTGTAAATTAAGAAGTAATTTGTGGGGAGAGATTTTGAGACCAAATAAATATCCTATTCCTTATTAAACTTTCCTTCCTAGATTTAGCAACCATTGATTATTTTTTTTGCCTCAATTTGTGCTTTGATTATTGTAAAATAGTTTTGCTAATTCTATCATTCCCTCTATATTTATTAGTCAGCATTCTAAAAGGAAGCATTTTTCCTTCTTTTGTGTTTAATTATTTTTTTAATTTATTTATTTAGTGTCTGTATAGACTCTTAGATTCTTTATTTGATAAGTTATAGCCCATTACTGTTATTTATTTTTGTTGTTCTAATTGTCCCAAATTTAGCCAGTAAGAATTTCTTAAGGCTGGCTATCATGTCCTTTTAATATGTCCCTGTTGTTCTTGAGCAGATCCTTACTTTTTGGTACAGTAAGATGTTCCATGATTGTCTTGTACCTTCCTTGCCACACCCTGGAGTCAGCCTTTCCTCTAAGAAGCCTGATCCGTTTAGGGGACAATGGTCTTGTCTAGTAACCAAGGTCTGGACAAGATTTTTTTTTTTTTCCAATCACATGGATACTGTCTAAAAAAATTTTTTTTTAAATTTTTTTGAGATGGAGTCTTACTCTGTCCCCAGACTGGAGTACAGTGGCGTGATCACTGCAACCTCCATCTCCTGGGTTCAAGCAATTCTCCTACGTCAGCAGCCCGAGTAGCGGGGATTATAGGTGTGTACCACCATGCCCAGCTAATTTTTGTATTTTTAGTAGAAACAAGGTTTCGCCACATTGGGCAGGCTGGTCTTGAACTCCTGACCTCAGGTGATCTCCCGCCTCGATCTCCCAAAGTGTTGGGTTTACAGGTGTGATCCACTATGCTGAGCCTAAAAAAATTTCATTTTAATATCACAGGTGGTCTGAGTTTAGGAGCAGACCCTGAGCCAAGAATTAAAGGGCATGCTACTGATGAAAGAAGCATGGGAGCTGCTAGGTGAGGAGAGAGTGAGATAGGAAAGGTGCTGACAGGCTGGTTCCACAGGAGTCACTTTGGAAAATAGTATAAAACACATGCCTCAAAACCATCCTTGTCAGGAATGAGAAAGCTGGGGTATTTATACCCCACACCTGTCAGCTGTGGGTCCAGGGCTGCTGCTTGTGGGCAGGGGAGTGCAGAGAAGGGGGATTGGCGGGGGTGGGAAGGTGCATGCACTCCCAGGACTCTCTAGTCTGGATCATGGATGGGAGTTGGGCGGGCTTGCACAGACATGGTAAGGGGGTCGGAGGCTGTGAGTACTGACAATATTGGCTACAAGTGATGGCACCACCTGAAAAGAGTGGTGAAACTGAGAAACCAAAAGCAGCTTGGGCCCTCTGAAGGAAGGTGTGCTGAGGGCCTGGGGTTCTCTGACTTGGGTGGTTCGTTTTAGACCTTTAGATCTTTCTGTACAAAAGCCACTCTGGCTTGGTGGTTACTACTCTGTCCTTCCTTCCACAGAAACTTTCCACATGCTTGGCCTCCTTCACTATTGGCTGCTTTCTTTGATCTCTGTTGGTACTGTTGGGCAGGGAACTTTGAAGAAGGCTGGTGGCGGGAGTGTGGGGTGTGGAGGGGCCGCTCATACTGGCTGGAGAGCAGGAGGAAAGGAGAATAGGAGGCATCCTTGGTTCCTCCCCTTCTTTCTCACCTCACATTCAACACTTCAGCAAGCCCAGTATCTACATCCCAAGTCTGGCCACCTCTTACCACCCGCATCGTTCCACACTAGTGGGATTGCCAGGATCGCTTGTGTAGATCATTGCCATGGCCTCCCAGCTGGTCTCGGTCCCCACCTGTGGCCCCTGTTCTCCACACAGCAGGTGGAGTGTGGATGTGCCCTGCTCACAACCAACAGTGCCAGAGGAGGTTCCGAGTCCTTCCTGTGGCTGACAAGATTCGTGCAACCTGCTGTCTGGCCAGTGGCTGCCTCTCGGATCCCCTCCCCCAGAACCCTTTCCCTCTTTTCTTTTCCCTGTTGATTCTGGAACATGCCAGTTTATTTCCATCCTGGGCTTTATGTTGCTGTTCCCTCTGCTTGGAATGCTTTTCCACCAGAGTCACATGGTTCCCTCCTGCCCTCCTCCTTTCCCTTCCTTCCTCCGTCTCTCCCTCCCTCCCTCCTACTCTCTCCTCTACTTCCTCCTTCTCTTTTTCCAGGACTTGACTCCAACACCACCACCTTCCCAACCTTCCCATCCATTTGCCACTCTATGCCTCTACTCTGCTTTATTTACTTTCAAAGGGAAATCAACAAAGACCACCCAAATGAGGATAAGCAAAGACCGCTTACTCAGAGCTTGCTATAGCAAGGCGGCAGCCACCATCACTTCTGTTGGGCTGAGAATTGCAGGCAAGCAGAGGGGTGGGAAAGCTTGAAAGTGGAGAAAAGGGAAGGTCTCAGGTGCACCTGACTGGAGGCTGTTGGTTTGGAAAAGCTGTAGGCGGCTCACTAGAAGCACAGCATCCTATGTGATTGGCTAGGGGTGCATATTTGACTTCCTCTGGTTGGTCTTGAGTTGGGAGCAGGAATAAAAATTAAGGAGACTGTCAGTGATTAATGAAGGCCTGGCCATTTGGGGCTGATTGTTGTCTGGGCTGTTGTTTAGCTTCCTGGACTGGTTGCAACAGATAGTAGTCTGAATTCCTGAATTTATAGCTTTAGATATAGTAGATTGTCTTCCTGGGCTTGTTCTATTTTTATACACAGTCTGGCCACTGTCCATTTGCATATTCAGCATCTCAGCACTTATTGTTTATCGGATGTAATACATATTTAGTTTTTAGTTGATGACTGCCTGTGTCACAGAGAAAGAAAATTTGGTGAGGAGAGGGGGTCTGGTCTTGTCACTGCTGTCTCTCCTGCTCCACAAATCATGCCAGGTACATGGTGGATGCCCAGGAAATGCTTGTTGAATGGGGAGATAATGATGTCTCATCCTTTAGTTAGGTTTCTAAGTGTAAATCGTTTTCAGAAAAGCTGCTGCTTACTCCTTTTTCTCCTTTTGTACTGCTTACCCCTCTGGTATTTTGCACTAACCTACCTACCACCTGAAGAGACTTGGAGAAGGGGCTTACTTACAGAATACTGGGTATACAATTCAGAAGAAAGATGCAAATGTCCACAGGAGGTAGGCAGGTGAAAGAGTGAGCCAGCCTGGTGGGTGGGATGATAGGGATGAAGATTCTTTGATTCGTTGATCATGGTCACCTCCACTCAGAATTGACCAATTTGTAACATGCCAGAATGCAGGCCTCCTTTACTTTCAGAAGAAGCTGGCACCCTGGAGTTTTATATAAATGCTTCTAATATTTAAATGTTAGCCATTCATAAAACACTGTGCTATGTACTCGTAGGAGGAAGGGAGAAGGAAGGTAACGTGTTTGCGGCTAACATTCAGTCCTTGGGTGGCCAGGCTTGGCCTTTGGTCTAGGCTGTCTCCTCAGATCCTCTCTGAAAATCTCTCTGAGTCTCCCTTCTTTCTGCTTTCCCCTCGACCTTCCTGTAGATCAAGGCTGGGCATCTGAGAAGAGGAAAGCTGGTGCGAACTCCCAAACTCCAGCCACTAGACACTGCACACTGGGTCTTACATACCCATTGCCTTTCAAATGATTTTCTTCACTGGGAGTCATCTGTAGATTTGAGAAGGGTGATTGCATGAGGCTCTTTTGGCATCAAGCTGATTGTAAGTGCAGCTGCAGGAGCCAACTCCCTGATTAGAACAAAGATTCTGAAGCTAGATGAATTAATAATAAGGTGATGGGGAAAAGGAGAGACTCTGACAGCTCTTGTTTATGTTAAGAGAAGTTTTAGTTGCTTTCATTAAAAAAAAAAAAGATTATTTCTCTAAACTTTAAATCACTGATAATGCCTAGAACAATTAAACTCATCTTCCCAGAGTATGACCCTTCAGGAAAATCCTTTTCTTAAGCACCATTCATTATAGGTTGCATAGGATTGAAAGGTAAGACAACTGGGTAATGCAGATTATAAAATGAGAAAGGAAAAAGAGCAGAGAAGTGACCGCATGTCATCAGAAGTATCACTTAAAAGCCCAATAAAAATATTATCCAAAATGGATTTTTCCCCTTTAATTACAGAAAAATACCATAATGCAAACCATATAGGTTTGTAGTATTTAAAAAGCTGTTGTATTAGGCTAAATCTAAGTATAACAAAACAGGTATCCAGTGTTTTTAGAAGTGAGAAATAAATCATAGTTTTAAGTTGTAGTTGTAAGGTTAGCATTTTGCCAAATTTTGTGTTGGTAGCAAACCCCATACTTATTTGAAATTGCTTGAATTTTTATTCCCCCAGCCCTGATTGAGCTAATTAGAACCCATTGGGAATTACGTGGGTAATAGCAGGAATTGTGGAAGTATAAATATGCAGTGCAATTAGCTCCTGCTCTTTTTTTGTGTGATGCAATCTTGGCACTCATGGGCTTGCAAAAGGCTCGGAACAATAGGAACCATTGATACTCAAGCTGCTAGGGGAGTCCATAATTATGATATAATAACTTGCCAGCCTCTTGCATGCACGGAGGTAGAATGTAATATGAGTAAATAAAACCCAGCAATTTTCTCCATTCGTAATTCTTTATATCAATAGCATATTTTCTCTATTCTTGCTCCTATTTTTTTTTCCCCCAAAGAAGATAGAAACTTATTTGCTTGAGCATGTTATATACTATTGAAGGACTTCATCTCCATGGGAATAAATTTGGTTTGCAATCAGTTAATTGAAAGCTTTACTCAGTGTTATTACAAATTGAAGAAAGCTATTCTGCAGTGCCCTCTGCTTACCGCATGCAGATTTCTTTGACTTTGCTTTCTACTGTTGTGTAAGTTCATGCCATGAGATACCTGAATTTTGCCATGTATTCCTGAATTTGTTAGGACTGAACCCAGGCTGGGCCAACTTCACAGGCATGCGACTTGTGTTGTCTTATTCTTACAGTTGCATTTAAGACTAACATTATACAATATAAAGATGAACAATAAAATCTTGCTAATAATTTCAATATTTAATGTTTTTTAACTTAGAGTGACATTAAATAGCAAATAAAAGATACCATGATAAGTAAAGAGAGAGTCTATAGAACAAAGGAAAAAGCTTTATATTTTAATATCTTTAGTGTATTTGTCCATGTTGATAAGGCTGTGAAGAAATACCTGAGACTGGAAATTTATAAAGAAAAAGAGGTTTAATGGACTCACAGTTTCACATGGCTGGGGAGGCCTCATAATTATGGTGGAAGGTGAATGAAGAAAAAAGCACATCTTACATGGCAGCAGGCAAGAGGGCATGTGAGGGGAACGGCCCTTTATAAAATCATCAGATCTCATGAGACTTATTCACTGTCACAAGAACAGCATGGGAAACCCACCCCCATGATTTAATTACCTCCCACTGGGTTCCTCCCACAACACAGGGGATTATGGGAGCTACAATTCAAGATGAGATTTAGGTGGGGACACAGCCAAACTGTATCATTTAGCATTACTTTTTCCTGCTTTTTGAACAAGGGGTCCCAAATTTGCATTTTGCACCAGGTCCCATAAGTTTTGTAGCTTGCTCTGTACCCAGATACAGATAGGTGAAATTCAGAGATTGAAGCATTCATTCAGCAACATTGACTAAGTACCTGCTCTGTATATCCACAGTGCCAGGTGTAGAAGATGTAAAATATGAAGGAGTTTCCCAGTTGCCAGAGATATACCTGTAGTCAGTTCTTAAAGATCTGGATCTTTGGGAATCAAGGCCCAAATCAGGGAGGAATGAATTCCCAGTTGTGCCTGGTGTTGGGAAGAGTTGAGAAAGAATGTAAACTCAGATTGCATCAGAGTGTTTGAACTTGTAAGACATTTTGTTACTTTTAAAATTATTTCTTAACATTTTTTGGTGAGAACATGTAAAAATCTACTCTTTTGGCAATATTCAAGTATATAATACATTGTTATTAACTATATAGTCACCATGTTATACAATAGATCTCTAAGACACTTTAGAAACTCTTTGTTAAGATGAAACCAAATAATTAGAAGTAGCATTGCAAAGACTGGAGGCTTTCTTACCCTCTACTCTATCCTTATAGGTTCATGAGGAATGTCTGGCAATTATCTTTATTCAAATCTGAGGTAGTGACTATATTTGCTGGTAAATATCAAAACTAGGGCTGAAACCCTTGTCGTCTGATTTCAAATGCTGTTCCATTCCATTTCTATTTTCTATTCCACCTCAAACCTCAATTTGACAACTGTTTCTATTTTCCCGTTACTGATATTATGAAATTAGAAAATAATATAATATTTTGTAGAATATCTTACTTTTTGCTTCATAGCAAAAACTTATGTAAGAGTTCTCTTACAGAGGAAATTCTGGCTTGGCTTGGTGGCTCACACCTGTAATCCCAGAACATTGGAAGGCTGAGGAGGGCAGATTGCTTGAGCCCAGAGTTCAAGATCAGCCTGGGCAAAATGGCGAAACCCCTTCTCTACAAAAAATGCAAAAATTAGTGGATGTGGTGGGTTGTGTCTGTAGTTCTAGCTGAGGCTGAGGTGGGAGAATCACCTAAGCTCAGGAAATTGAGACTGCCATGAGCTGTAATTGTGCCACTGCACTCCAGCCTGGACAAAAGAAAATTCTGTTAGTGTGTTTAAATAATAATTTGTTTTAGAAAAACCAACTTCTCCCTAACTACTACCACCTTGACTGAGGAATGCCTGTGGTCTGGAGCCAGCCTTGTGTTGTGGAAAGAGCATAGGCTTTGCAGTCAGGCCTGGGTGGAATCTGAAACTGACTTTGAAGAGTCATATAGCCTAGTGACCGTCATTTGCCTCCTTGAGCCTCAATTTCCTCATCTTTAAAATGGGGGCAGCAAGGACTGCCTCATGGTGGTATCAGAGGAAGGCTTAGTGAAGTGAGGTTGTAGTGTACCCAACAGCTACTGGGTCCTCAGGGAATACTGTTTCCTTCTTTTGAGAGGAAATTCCATCTTTTCCCTACTTCTCTTAAAGTTGTTATCATGTGAAATTGCTTATTTTATTGGCTATTCTTATCTGTTTTATACCTAAAAATTTTATGTTCCTTTAAACTTTCTATTAATGTACTGATACAGAGAGACAAAGATGATTCTTCAATTTTAGCATTTTCTTCTGCATTCACTTTCCATCCCACTAGAGAAATCCTAGAATACTAAAAATTTGGGAGGAGGTATCAGAGTCATAGAGTTGATAATTTTACAATTGAAAGACACTTCGAAGATCATCATAAAAACTTACATATAGAAAGGGCTTTACTCTGGGCTAGGCACTGTCCTGGTACTTTCCATGTACCTTATGTTAACTCTCACGAGGAGTCTTTGAGGGAAGTCTGGTATTGTCTCCATTTCACAGATAAGGAAACAGGCACAGAATTAAGTTAGCCAAGGTCACCTTGGCTGGCCCAGAGTTCACACCCTGACCACTATGCTAAACTGCCTTACTTATGCTATGTTCCAAAGTTTTTGTATTTTACTCATGATAAGCTGTAGCCACAAAGAATAACCGATTTCCCAAGGTAATCTAGCTGCTGAAATGTGGGTTCAGGACTGGAACCCCAGGATCTTGGCTGCCCAGTTCAAAGGTCTTTCTACTCCCCCCAGAATTACTGACAGAACAGGCTCATGAGAGGGTCAAACTGGGAACCATCTGAGCTAGATGATAATATTTCTATTTCTGTGTCTTTCATTAAAGATGCATGATTTTTGCAATTCTTTCCTTTAACAGTAATTGCTATATTTTGTCTTTGAGGAACCTGGGCAGGAGGAGATAAGCCAGTGTATCTGCCTGTTGAGCCTATAGTTAAAAATAATTATAAGAACATGGTGATGCTTCAGATGTTGTAAGGTGGTGGGACATTTTCAAATCATATCTTTTTACATTATTCAGTTCTAGTATAGAGGAAAAACCTATGGATGGAATGGAAAAGAGAGTAGGAAAAGGTAAGCCAAATGTTGTCCCCTAGTTTCCTTCATAAAATAACCTGACCAAAGGTAGATGCTGATGAAATTTGGATCTAGATGTTCACCAAAATTATTTATTGACTATGTTCTCACTTTCCCAGAAGGAATTTGATATGTACAATGAGATTAGTAAACCAGGTTCATAACCTATCAGGTAGACTGACAATGAAGAGAAAGCAAGGAGGCCAGCTGTAAGGGGTGATGCTGTCGTGGTGGGGGAGCAAAACCTTTTGTCTGAGCTTCCCAGCTGCCAAATAGGGAGGCATTTTTGTCAACCAGAAGGGAAGGAGCATAGCAACGGTGATTATGTGAGATAAAATTTATTTGAATGAAATTCAAAAGGCGGTTTCTCCCAAAGTAGCAGAACAGAACTTATATTAGTCAGGGTTCTCAAGAAAAACAGAATCAGTCCATCAGTCTATCTATCTATCTAGCTATCTAATCTACCTACCTACCTACTTGTCTGTCTGTCTGTCTGTCTATCTGATCTAATCTATGTATATCAAATCTATCTGTTTAATCTAATCTGTCTATCTTATCTCTATGTATCTCTCTGATCTATCCTGTTGGTGAACACACTAATGTAAGGATACATCATTCCTTATAATCATCTCTTTTGGTCTTGCTATCTATCTTTAAATAGATATTTATATTTACATAGAGATAAAATTAGATTGATTATAAGAAATTAGCTTATGTGATTGTGGAGTCTGAAAAATTCCAAGACCTATAGCAGCAAGCTGGAGACCCAGGAGAACTGATGGTGCAGTTCCAGACCAAATCCAAAGACTGAGACGCAGGAGAGCTGAAGGTGTATGTTTTAGTCTGAATCTCAGTCTGAAGGCTTCTGCCTTCTGATGTCTCAGCTCGAAGACAGTTAGGCAGAGAGGGTAGATTTTTTCTTACTCAGCCTTTTCTTTCTATTCAGGCCTTCAACAGATTGGATAAGGCCTGCCCACCTGGAAGGGCATTCTGTTTTACTCAGTCTACCAATTCAAATGATAATCTCATCCCAAACACCCTCACAGGCATACCCAGAATCATGTTTAACCAAATATCTGACTACCCTGTGGCCCAGTCAAGTTGACACATAAAATTAACCATACGATCCCCTTCTTTTTCAAACATAATGTTTCAAACATAACCTTAATTCATGACACAGATAAGAATCTGTGTTATTATCTAGCTCAGATAGTTCCCACTTTGACCCTCTCATGAGCCTGTCCTGCCAGTAATTCTGGGGGGAGCGGAAAGACCTTTGAACCGGGCAGTCAAGATCCTGGGGTTCTAGTCCTGAACCTACATTTAAGCAGCTAGATTACCTTGGGAAATCAGTTGTTCTTTGTGGCCACAGCTTATCATGCATAAAATACAAAAACTTTGGAACATAGCATAAGTAAGGCAGTTTAGCATAGTGGTCAGGGTGTGGACTCTGGGCCAGCCAAGGTGACCTTGGCTAACTTAATTCTGTGCCTGTTCCAGGATTCTGTACTAGTATCAATCTATGTAGTATCAAGAGTTCAAGCTTATAATTTACTTATTATAAACAGCCAGTGAGGGAAAAATGAGACTTTTGGTGAACACGAAATACGTAATCTGGGGTTATGGAGGGCAGTTGCAATCTTATATCAGCCTCAGGGCCCAAACATCTTCCTGTGACTTGATTAAATGATACAGAAATCTCTCAGACAAGCAGCTATGAAATGTAACTTTCTATGTATGGCTTGCCTTGATATAGCAGAATGTTTCCATTACACTCATTTGGAAGATGAAAAGAGAAACAGTAGGGAATGTTTGTTTCAAGGTTAAAGAAGTGATGATATGGGCTCATGTTTACTTACAAGAGTCATAAAACAGCACTGAGGACTTAAAACAAGCTGTAGAGAAACTCTATGTTGTCACTTGTCATCATGCATCTCTCACAGTTGGATCTAGATCTGAAGGGATGAGCCTGGCTGGCCTGGCGCTTGAGTGATGGACATGTGGACTGCAGCAGTCGTATCGTTCCCCTGATGTGGTTTTCCTATCCACTGGGTTGGAATTTTTCAAAAAGTGCAATGTAAAACGACACACTTTCCAGTTAGTAACATATTTACTATTATTACTAGCTAACAGTCAACTGCTACTATTCCTTACATGTGTTGGACACTTTTTTGAGTGGTGGACACCTTCTCTCTCTCTCTCTCAACACATACTTACATCCACATACCTACACACACCTACACACACACACACACAAATATAGATACTCTTTACAATGGGGCCATGTCCTGATAAACCCATCATAAGTCAAAAATATCAGAAGTCAAAATGCATTTAATGCCCTGATAAAACTGATAGGTTTAAAAATTATTAAGTTGAACCATTTCACGTCCAGATGCTCCTCAACTTATGATGGGTTACGTCCTCATTGTAAAGTTGAAAGATTGTAAGTCAAATCATTATAAGTTGGGGACAAACTCTATGTAACAATAGGACCTCAAATAATGTCATTTTGCTCAATGCTGTGTCACCGTAATGTCGATGAGAAAAAAAAAAAATCAATTCCTGCTGGGCCACTGTCTGTGTGGAGTTGGCACATTCTCCCCATGTCTGTGTGTGTTTTCTCTCAGGACTCCAATTTCTTCTCATATCGCCAAGCTGTGTACATGGGGTGAATTGGCATGTCTGCATGTTCCCAGCATGAAGGAATGTGGGTGTGTGTGAGCGTGCCCCACAATGGAACCATGTCCTGTCCAAGGTTGGTTTCTGCCTGGCTGCTGGGGTAGACTCCAGCCACCCTTGACTCTGACCTGGAATAAGAGGGTAAATAATTATCTTACTTTATTATTTATTTTTTTAGCAATCTTTCTTAAATGTATATACAGCTCCCATTTATTTCAGTGTTTAATATTAGAAGGGTTTTGGTCTTCATTAGGAAGTTTGGTGATGTTTTTGTGCCCAGAAATATGCTGTAGGAACTTAACTCTTATTAATTAGCATGTGATAAAATTGGCAAAGTTGCAGTTGCCAAGAACCTACGGATGATCTTAAGAGAGGACTTACTGTATATTCATTTGCTACGGCTGCTGTAACATGCAACAGAATACCATACACCAGGTGGCTTTAACATCAGAAACTGACTTTCTCACAGTTCTGGAGGCTGGAAGTCTGAGATCCAGGTGTCAGCAGGGTTGGTTCCTTGTGAAGGCCGTAGTGAAAGACCTGTTCTAGTCTTCTCTCCTTGCTTTGTGGATGGCCATCTTCTCCCTGTGTCTTCACGTTCTCTTCACTCTGTAGGTATCTGTGTCCTGATTTTCTCTTCTTCTAAGGACACCAAATCGTATTGAATTAGGGCCCATGCTAATCACTTCATTTTAACTGGATTACGTCTGCAAAGACCCTGTCTCCAAATAAGGTCACCTTCTGAGGTACTGGGGTTTAGAATGTTAATATATGAATTTTGGGGGAACATAATTCAACCCATAGTTATATGTATGTGTATGTGTGTGTGTGTATATACGTATTTGTATGTGTGTATATATGTTTAGTGTATACACATTTGTGCATGTGTGTATATGTATACATGATGTATACATATACACACATAGACATAAACTCATTTAATCCTCGAAACAAGCCTTTGAGATAGGTACTACAATTATTTTCCTTTCAAATATGAGAAAAATGAGGCCCCAAAAGGTTAAAGAACTCGAGCAGTGCCCCCCAGCTACAAAGTTCTGGAGCTAAGCTCTGAACCCTGAAAACTGGCTCCTGAGACTGTGACAAGGTTCACAGAACAATGAGCTTTGCTATCAGCGCTTGATAAGACATCAGCAGACTGCAAAGGCTAAAATCAGGAATTTGTTCTACTGAGTTTAGAGCATCTAGTTTTCTGAATATGTTGCAGCACTTTAGAGGCAGGACGTGGCTTGGAAAGTCTCATCTGCTTGGAGTGCTTACTAGAAATCGGCTGTGGCCTGACACAAGTGGTAGCCCATGGGGCATCTGCACCGACCTTCTGCCTTGCTAGCCTGGGCTGCCAGATGCCTGTGCACTCAAGGTCAGCTGGATGTCATGTACTTGCCCAACCATAAAGCATTTCTGAAAAGAAATAAAAACGATGAGGAGTCGTCATTGACCCAATGTGTAAAGACCCCACTTGGGACATGGTGGCTGAGGTCATGGGGTAAGAGAAGTGTGGCCTTTACCTGGTCCAGGTATGGGATCATAGACAGAGGATCACGTTCCCTCCTTCCACTAGTGCGTGGCTCTTCCTTCAGAATGCCATCAGGATGGAATGAAAGAAAGCTCAAGTCACGAGAGATCTGATACTTCAGGCTACAGTCTGCTCCCCAGTTGTCCTTCTAACCTTGGAGACGCTATGTGACTTCACTGTGTTTCAGTTTTCTCATTGGCAAAATGACACTTGTTGACTAAGTTGTTTGTCTGTTGAAGAGTCTTTGTTGAAGGCCATCCATGTGGTGGGCATTGCAGGGCACAGAAGTCTAAAACACAGAGTGTCTGGTGGTTAAGAGCGTAGTCTTGGAGCCAGCCTTCATAAGTTCAATTCTTAACATGGAAGCTGATGAGCTGCCTCCTTGGCAAGCTACTACATTTATCTGTGCCTCAGTTTCCTCATCTGTGAAACAGAAATCCTAATAATAACAACCTCATAGAGTTGTTATGAGGATTTAACAAGTTAATGTTTGTAAAGATTTAGAGCTAAGATTGGCACAAACATGCTATGTGTTTATTAAATAACGATCTCTGGCTTTAAATAATTTACCCTGTTGTTAGGTTGAAAAGATGTATACTGATGGAATGAGACAAAATTGCTAAACCCAGACCAAAATGTTCTAGGAAAGAGCATGAGGAGGCAGTCTGGAATAATCATGGGGACTCAGAGAGCAGATAAAAAAAGCTATTAGGTGTTCACTGTGTGCCAGGCACCAAACTAAGGAGTGTGCATACATTTTCTCTTAATCTTCAAAACAATCCTTGATTGGGCAGTGATCAATATTGTCTTCCCCATTTTACAACTGAGAAAACTGATGCTTTAGAGAGGTCAGGGGTGTTACTCAACCTTCTGAGTGGCAAAACTGGGACTTAGGGTGTCTGTCTGAGTCCAGGAGGAGGGGTTGGGGTAGTGGAGGCTGAGTGCCCCAGGTTGTGGCAGGTGCCCATGTAGTCAGACACTTTAAAGGGTCCTGAGCCAGATGCTCACATAGCCTCACATAGCCCCCTTTTGGAATTCGCTTTAGACTGAGGGGTCCTCAGCAAGTCTCACTGTATTGCTACTTGCATTGTGCTCATTGCTGCAGCAATAATCCAGTGTCAATATTTTATGCAGTGATTTGATTAGACTTTGTTCCTGAGGCTTTAAAAGAAGAGCATATTTTTAACATAAATAAGTGTTTTAGCTTGGTGTTATTAACTATACGATGCAGATAAGGCTTTCTTTGAAGAGTAAAAGAATGATACTCTATGTTCATGGATTTCTGAAGTTAATTACATTTTCATTAATTGGTTTTGCTTCCCTTCTTTTGGCCTTCCCTTAACATAGAAAATAAATTTGAGGTTAGACTTGTTTTGCTGATGGATGGCACCCAGGGGCAATACAAGCATTTTTCAGACGTCTACTTTGTTTTTCCAGAAGTCTCCAAGCAGCCATTACATAAGTCTAAGGGACCCAGGGCCAACTTCTGTTTATGGGACAGATTCTTTATGTTTGTTTATTTCACCTGAAAATCTAACCCAGAGGAAGTGTTTCAGGATATTGACCTTTAAACACTATGGATAAAATCTTGCTTCCTTTCCGTGCCTAACAATAAAAACTACTCCTACAATTATTATTTTTTGAGACGGAGTTTTGGTCTTGTCCAGGCTGGAGTGCAGTAGCATGATCTCAGCTCACTGCAACCTCTACTTCCCGGGTTCAAGCCATTCTCTTGCCTTTGCCTCCCAAGTAGCTGGGATTACAGGAACCCACCACCATGCCTGGCTAATTTTTGTATTTCTAGTAGAGGTGGGGTTTCACCATGTTGGTCAGGCTGGTCTTGAACTCCTGACCTCAGAGGATACACCTGCCTCGGTTTCCTAAAGTGTTAGGATTACAGGCATGAGCCATTGTACCTGGCCACCCCCACAATTATAATAGCAGTTACTGAATGTTTAACACATTCCAGGCACCCTATTAAGGACCTCTCATGCATAATCTTACCTAATTCTTCCAGTAACCCTGTGAGCTAGATGGTGTGTTAATCTCTATTTGGTAGATGAGGAGACTGAGGTTTAAGGAAGTTAGGTACCTGGCACAGGGCTGCACCAACAGTGGTTGGTTGAAATGGAATTGCAACTCCATCCTTCTGCCTTAGGAATCAAGTTCCTAAATCTGTAAATGCAGCTCTAGCAGCAAGTGGGACTTACCTCCCAGAACAATTCACGAAGCACAGTGTTATGTTTTTGGGGTTCCAAAGCAAAGGAGGCGGACCCACCTCAGCTCAGAGACTTTGGAACATCTATTGCAATGCCCAGAACCAGCACCAAGGCACAGTGGTGCATCCTGTGACCTCACTAGCCAAATGGCCAGCAAACGAAGCTGGGATCTTTTAGAGCATCAGAGCTGGAGGAATCACCTGAAACCATCAGTTCTTATGCACACTGCCTTCCTGCTCAGCTATCTTTCCCACATGTGAGTTGACTTCAAGTGGCGTGGTGGTCACCTGATTCCTCCTTGCCTGGACTTTTCCTGTTTTAGTGCTGCATGTCTCACTCCCTAGGAAACTCTTCTGTCCTGGGCAAACTGGACTGTTTATTATTCCTCTAAGAGAGAGTTCAAAATCACTAGCCTGGGGTTCTACCTCTCATTAACAATCCAGCCTCCTGCTTTTCCATGCTGCGTACTGTGTCAATGCTGGCCAGCTGGCTAGAGCTGCTCACTGAGAAGACTCCCTCTTTTGATCAAACTCTATCTAGCCAGGTTCCTCTGACCCTTCTTCTCAACCCAGTCTCAGCCTTGGTCTATAAAGACTTGACAGACAGTAACAGAGTTTCTGACAGCTCAAGGTTGCATCCCTATGGTGACCCTATTCCTCCTTAAATATCCTGCCTGAGAAAACTCAGGGCTGCCAAAAGAATTTTTTTTGTTCTAGCCAAAATCCAAAGATATGGCCCCTGTCTCCCAGCCTCTGTGGGAGGCTAGGAGACTAATTCTGATAGTGCCAGTTAGCACACCCAGATGGATTTCACATGGACTTAGCTCCTCTTCCCCCTTTTTGTAATTTTCAGCTTCCCTGACTTTGCTGAGTCCCTGTTCAACCCCCTCCCTCTTCCCTTCAAAACTCCCAGTTCCCTCTGTACAAACTGAAGTTGCGTTCCATTCATGCTGTACTTTTTCCTGTTGCAATAACATACTATTGATTAAAATCTGTTCTCGCTACTTCCACCGGTGTCCAGCTTTACATTCTTTGAGTACTGCCCCCCATGCCTGCCTCCCTCAGCCCCACCTCACAACACACACATAGGATCCTGCCTCTAAGGTCCTGCTTCATGATCTCCATGAGTCTGCAGTGCCTGCTCCCCCTCTGCTCATCCCGTTCCAGCTCTTGATGGCCTTTCTTTAACTTCCTGTGACATTTGTGTTTGGCATATCTCTCTGGAAAAAAAAGATATGGCATGTCATATTGCTTTCTCTGCAGACATTCTATTTCTGCACCTAGTTTTGGGACTCTTGAGGGCAAGAACAATGTCTTGCGACTCTTTGTATGTTCAAGGCCTCAAGAAGGCTTAAACAACAGCAACCAAACTGTGTTGTCAGATGGGTTAGAACAGGTGATTATCCAGTTCTTGCATTACCTACCTTCCTTTAGAAAACAAGGGCTCAATTTTTTCAAGAACTGTCAGCCCACAGGAAGAGACATATAGAAACACACACACACACACACTATCCCAGGAGAGATATTATATCTATCTATCTATCTATATTTATCTATCCCCATGTGCATCTTATGTGTGTGTGTGTGTGTATGTGTGTGTGTGTATATATATATATATATATATACACACACACACACATATATATATATATATATATATATATATAAATGGGACCTTAGAAGGGAGATCCTATGTGCATGTTGAGGCGTGGGGGTGATGGAGGCAGACACTGAAGGCAACACATGTAGAATATAAAGTTGGACACTGGTAAAAATGGTAAGGAGAGATTTTAATGGAAGGTTAGCATAATGAAGTAGCTAAAAGCACAGACTTTGGGAGTCACATTGGCCTGGAATTTCATGCTCCGTTACTCATCTTTTTAAAAAAATCATAGACAAGTTTACTTCCCTTCTCTGAGCCTCATTTACCAACTATAAAATGAGTATGTCATGTTCTTTAGTGGGTGATGGTGATTGTGAGGATTAAATGTCATGATAGTATCTGCCACATAGGAAATAGCAGTAAATGAAATCAATGTAAAACATCCACCGACCACACAAAACATAACTGGGATAAACAGTTACAAACGTAAAATTGGAAGGAAGAAAAGGAAAGGAAAGGAAAGGAAAGGGGTGAAACAGAAGCTGGAGCAATTAAAGTATCTAGAACTTTAGATCAGGGGATTTGGAAAGACTTGGAAGATGAGGTTGGAAAAGGAAAAGGAAAATTATCTTTTATTTATCGGGCTTCTATTTTGTGCACTAGATATTTTGCATACTGCGCTTCATTGAATTCTCAGAGTAATGCTGTAAGATATGACATTCGTCCTGTAATTTACAGATATTGACACTTTTGTGTGGTCACAGAGTTAATAAGAGGCAGAGCTGAGAAGGACCCAAGCCTCTCTCATTCCAGAGCCCTCTTTTCCTCATTTGGCTAACTTCCCTCCCTCACCCAATTACAAGTGTATGGGTACATTAAAAACTTTGAACTTTCTTTTCAGCTCCAAAACAATTGCTCTATCCTCTCTGATTAAAAAATCTGAATGGGGCTGGGTGAAGACACTGGCTTCACCAGGGAAGCCCCTCTAACCTGCTTTGAATATATTGGCTTGTGCAAATAAAAGATGTGTTTGACTGTAAGGAACAGAAATCCCACTTAAAGTAGTTTAAACAATGAGGAGATTTACATTTCCTTGTAATGGAAAAAAGGAGTAGGGAAGCTTCCAGACGCAGTACCTTAATCCCCTGTACTGTGGCTTTGTTTCTCTGCCAGTCTTTCAATTCCCCCATAGGCCTTATGTGAATATGGGCTTTATCCTAATGGCGGCTGCCCTCAGGATTTCAAGAGGATGGCTATTAACAAACAACTGGGACATGTGGCTGCTTCAGTCTATGTGAGTGAAAGAAAAATCTCTCCCTCACTCATGGACCAAATATTCCTTTTCTTCAGTCTGACTAGGCCAGCTTGTTCGTGAGTCCAATCCTGGACCAATAGCAATCAGCAAGGGGAGTGCTCTGTACTAATTGGCTCAAGCCAGGGTACCTAAACCAATCAGGGGCAAAAAGGATAGGATTATTGTGATAGGCTGATGCTAATCAGGACTCATTTCTGTAGTCAGGACTAGTAGATAGACTAGTGGGAACAGAAGTAAAATTCTAAATACATCAAATCTAATACAGTAGGAACATGACCAATCAGAATGGGTACTAGCCTTAAACAACCAGTAAGTCTGTTGTGAATTAGCTGATTATCAATCCTGAATGCTTAACCACAATGTGTGCTTGAGTAAGGAGGGAGAAGGAAGAATGGATCCTGAATAGGCATCCAACAGTGCCTGCTAAGTCTTCTACGTGTCTACCTGAGTCTTAGGCTTAATGGGCAGCTAAGGTAATCCCCAATCTCAGTTTTCTAGTCTGACAGCTCAGTGTGTGTGGCCACAGTGATGAGGCAATTTTTATTTGTAACTTGCCCTTTAAGTTAGTCTCATTTGAAAGGTGAGCCTGCATTGCATCAGACCCACTCAACACCAACTCCCTCCTATGTAGAGATGTCGTAGCAAGTTAATTCAAGTTGCATCTCTGTTGAAGGCCAAGGCAAACACATAGGCAAAACCAGTCAAACTAGGCCTTGCCTAGAGTGATCTCCCATGCCAAGTAAAAGTTTGAAGAGGTCCTTGACCTGTCTTTTCTTTGGTTTACTCAGTTCTTACAAATCCTAATTGGGAGCATAGGCAGCTTAAGCCAGTGGAAGTTCTGATTACAGAAAGTTTTAAGAGATGTGCAGCCTCACTTTCAAATACAGGCAGTAACCCAAATTAGATTATAGAAGGATATCTTGTAAAGCCCCTAATATTTATAGATAAGAATGATTAATTGTGAGCTTATCAATTATCTGCATTTAAGTCTTTGCTTTGAAAGTGTTTATGGTGGCTTAATACTACTGTGTTCTGCCGACGACTTTAACCTTTCCCCAGAAATCTTGTTTGTACTATTGATTTGGACTATCAGTGACAAGTCTGAAATAATAAGGCTTTGGCCTATTCCTGATTTTGCAAAGAAGACTGAAATCTTATGTGTTCATCAAGTCAGTCTTTCACTGGACACACAAAAGACTGGTCTTGGAGTGCTATTGTTTGGTAAGTCACCTGGAATCATGAGAATTTTTTTTTTTTTGCTATTATAATTATTTTTGAAGGGGAAATGTCAAAATTTGATCTTTAAGACATATATTTTTATTTTTCAATTTTCAATTTTTTAATGAAGCATAATTTATGATGTACAACACGATGCTTTGATATATATGTATACATCTTGGAAAGGCTAAATTAAGCCATTCAAAATATGTATTACTTCACCTACTTACCTTTTGTGTTGATAACACTTACGTACTCTCAGCAATTTTCGAGTACGTACACACATACTGTTATTAACTGTAGTCATCATGATGTATAATAGATCTCTGGAATTTATTTGTCCTGTATAACTAAAATTTTGGGTCTTTGACCAACATTTCTCCAATCCTCTTAATCGCCAGCCTCTGGTAACCTCTGCTTTACTGTTTCCTTGAGTTTGACTCTTTTACATGCCACATGAGTGATATCATGCAGTATTTGTCTTTCTGTATCTGGCTTATTTCACTCATGTGAAATAAGGCCCTTCATGTTCATTTATGCTATTCCAAATGACAGGATTTCCATTTAAAAAAAAAATTTTGAATAGTATCTTATTGTGTATATATACCACATTGTCTTTGCCCGTTTGCGGGTACCGTTTGGCTCCATATCTTGGCTAATGTGAATAGTGCTGCAGTAAACATGGGAGTACAGATAGCTTTTTAGAATACTGATTTCATATCCTTTGCATATATATCCAGTAGTGGGCTTATTGGATTATATGGTATTTTAAATTATTTTGAGAAGCCTTCATACCATTTTCCGTAATGGCTGTATTAAATTACATTTTCACTAATGACATCAGCATACAAAGGTTCCTTTTTCCCTATATACTTCCCAACACTTGTTATCTTTTTTCTTTTTAACAATTGCCATTCTAACAGGTGTAAGATAATAGTTTATTATGGTTTTAATTTTCATTTTCCTGATGATTAGTGACATTGAACTTTTTTTCATATACCTATTTACCGCTTGTATATCTTCTTTTCAGAAATGTCTACTCAGGTCCTTTGCCCATTTTTAAATCAGGTTATTTGTTTTCTTACTGTTGAGTTGTTAGAGTGCCTTATATATTTTGGATATAACTCTCTTATCAGATGTGTGGTTTGCAAATGTTCTCTCGCATTCAGTAGGTTGTCTCTTCTCTCTGTTGGTTGTTTTCCTTTGCTGTGTAAGGTGTTTAGTTTGATGTAATTCCATTTGTCTATTTTTGTTTTTGTTGCCTGTACTTTTGTGGTCATATATATAAAAAAATCTTGCCCTGCTGTGTCATGGAACTTTATATCCTTGTTTCTGAGGTACATTAAATGAACATGCAGAGGAGCGGTTTGCACAACCTGAGTGTGAACAGTAAAGTCATTCAGGAGAAGTAAGTATTCTCAAGGCTGGCAGTGTGGCCAAGTGGAAGGAGTGCTGAAATACATGGAAACCTGGGTTCTGTTCCTTGTTTTGTACTGGTTAGCCATATGACCTTGAACCAGTCACATGGCTTTTCTGGGCTTTAGCCCAGTCTTAGTGTTCTCACTAGACCAGCAGTGGCAAACATAGATGCCCAAAGGGACAATACAGAAAATATGTGTGAATAAAGAGGCCTGGGAAGGAAACACAACAGTGAAACAGCCAACAAAACCCCAGGTTTAATATGAGGCTAAGGGGCTATAGGGAGTGGTAGAGTCTGTGGCAGAGCACAGCTCAACCACAGGGGGATTTCCACTGAACCTGAAATTAACAACCTCTATGTGGCCAGATCTGATTTTTCTTTTAAAGAGAAGCCAAACAATCCAGATTTTGATGTGAAATGTATTAGTTGTTAAATATTGGGCGAAACAATAAACCTTGTGTAGACCAACACTCTGTGAACAAAATGACATTTTTTTTCTGGGCTGAATTCACCTTGGGGTTGCTAATTTGCAACCTTTAGACAAGATGAACTGAGAAATGTCATTTAGGTGCAGGATGCTGTAACTCTGTGAGTTTAAGGCAAATGTATCCTTGAAGTCACACCATCTTAGAGTTGGAAGAGGTCTTATCAGGTGTCTGATTTGCCTCTCGGGCACCTTTCACACCATCCCTGACATTTGTTACTTAACCTCTGGTAGCTGTTCCACAGGATGGAGTTTTCTGCTGCAGGGATGGATTCTGCTGCAAGAAGCTCTTGTATTGTGAAGAAACCCCTTGGCCAACATCTTATTGATCCCTGTTCTGTCATCTGGAGCAACACAGAATGCATCTTTGGTCTCCTGGGGCTTTAGATGTGGACAAACCTGCTCCTTTTCCCCTACACATGCCCAAGAGCATTTTCCTGAGCTTGGAAAGGTCTTAGAACCCAGAACCTTGGATGAGCTACAGAAAGTTTCCTAAATGAGAATTCAAACAAAACCTCTCCCACCATTACTGCATGCCATAAGGGAATACAGCTTTGGATTATTTCTGATGGAGCCAAATTTCCTTCACGTGGGGGAAATGGGAGGAAGCTGGGTGGTGTGGACAGCAGATCTATAGCTAGCCTGTTGGGAGGCATGAGGGAAGCTGGGCTCGACATGCCCCCTCCTGAGGGTCACCTGACTGGTGGAACTTTGTTCTCTAGGACAAGTCAAATGGGGGGATCTTTTTGTCTCAGAAGGGTAGCCCTGTGACTGTGTCCACCTCTCACTTCAAGTATAACCTTAGGATACTTCTTTCTTACACAGGACAGAGCCTGGAATCACTGTCTCCTCCTCAGTGTCTTGCCATGCTCTTGCATACAGTAGCAGAGATGAAGGTTTTTCCAGCTGAAGGGAGGTGGGTGAAGTTTCTGCCACCTGTGACTGCACACATGTAGTTCAGGGACTACATGGGAGCTGGTGTCCAGACATGGTGAGCAGAGTCTTTAAGAGAAGTGGAGGGACTCAGCTTCTGTTCAGAGCTGTTCTGTGGGGGGTGAAATACTTTTTTCTAAATGTGACTCTGCATTATAGTGGAGTCTTCATGACATATTACGGGGATAATCTTTCAGATGCTTTGTGATTCAACCCATAAGTCCAGAACAGGGAAATTAACTAGGTGTAATAAATAATATAGAATCTGGTGAATATTTAGGGTCTTGTAATGATGATAAATCAGGTTTGAAATGTTCCTTGAGGAGATTGTGAGATTCTGAGAAATGAAGCCAGGAAGATTGATTAGAACTATTGCTGCTCAGAAAATCTACTGTAAAAAGTACAGGGAGGTATTGCGAGGCTAATAGGAAAGGCGAATACAATCCACCTTGGCCTAAAAACCAAATGGGTATAATCAACAAATGTCATTGCTCTTATGGACTAATGCATTGGAGAGCAAGACACCTCAAAGCACCGGAGAGTTTGATCTATAATAGCAAAGAAAGAACACTTCAGGCTTTCTAAA
This sequence comes from Cacajao melanocephalus, assembly GCA_963573385.1. NCBI lineage: Eukaryota > Metazoa > Chordata > Mammalia > Primates > Pitheciidae > Cacajao > Cacajao melanocephalus. The sequence continues at coordinate 94,936 of CAUYLG010013419.1, forward strand.
TGGTTACCATTACAATGAAGCCTTATTTATTTATTTATTCGTTTGTTCATTTATTTATCTGTCCAATATCAAGGAACGACCCCTATTGAACAAATAAAGGTTATGTTCTTAAGAGTTTGTGTTACTAAAATCCAGTCTTCTTAGGGGCCACATACAGCAGGTCCTTAAATAATGTTGTTTGATTCAATGTCATTTTGTTATAACATTGATAAGAAAAAAGATCGATTATAGGTGGAGTCACTGTCTGTATGGAATTGGCATGCTTTCCCCATGTTTGCATGGGTTTTCTCTGGGGACTCCAGTTTCCTCTCACATCTGAAAGCTGTGCATCCCCAAGCTACATGGTACCAGCATGAGGCAGTGTGGGTGTATACAGAAAATACATGTGAATAAAGAGGCTTGGAAAGGAAACACAACAATGAAACAGCCAACAAAACCCCAGGTTTAAAATGAGGCTAAGGGGCTATAGGGAGTGGTTATCATTACAGTGAAGCCTTATTTATTTACTTATTCATTTATAAATAAATAAAGTGCGTCCTGTGATGGAACACCATCCCACCCAGGGCTGGTTTCTGCCTGACATTCTGAGCTGTTGGGATAGGCTCCAACTACCCATGACGCTGAATTGGAATAAATGGGTCAATAATTATCTTACCTGTTTTTATTAATCTATCTTTAAGTATATATAGTTCCCATTTATTTTAGTGTTTAATATGAGAAGCATTTTGGTCGTCGTTTGGAAGTTTGGAGATATTTTTGTGACCAGGAATATGCAGTAGGAACTTAACTCTTGCTTAATATTAATTAGCTGATGCGAAAATTGGTTTGTTTAAACACTGTTTCACCAAAGTCGCAGTTTCCAAGAACCTATACACGATGGTCAGTGAGAACTTACTGTACTTGTTTCCCAGCATCTGACATGAAGATTCATATCTTATATTTGATACAGAAGCTGTACTGAGTGGGGGGATTATGTTAAATGCTTTAGTGATAAATCATCCCTTTCCTCACAAATCTGTCCAACTTGATTGATTGAAATTATCTGGGAAGAGAGTAGCCCTAGTTCTGTGGTATTAAAAAAAGATGCAGAAAAGCCTTGAGGATTTGTGAATAGAGGAGGAAGCATAAAGAATGAAGATGTTTGGGGAAAGCTGTAGTTAATTGTCAGTGGACCAGGGGTAAATTTGTGATAGAGCAGAGAGAAGATAGGCTTTGGGCTCAGATTGACCAGGGTCCACAATTAGCTGTGGGACCCTGGGCAAGTTATTTGACTCCTCTGAGCCTCAGTTTCTGCTGGGCAAAATGGTGAGACTATGGTTGTATCTTGTGAGAACTGAAGGAGATTTTATATGTCAGGGCCTAGTACTGAGCATAACATATGGTGGATCCCTTCTCCCCACCTGGTGGCTTTCTAAATCTCCACATTCACCTCTGTGATGGTTAATTTTATGTGCCAATTTGGCTGGGTTACGCGATTCCTACATGTTTAGTCAAATACTATTTTATGTGTGTCTGTGAGGCTGTTTGGATGATTAACATTTAAATCAGTAGATAGAGTAAAGCAGATTGCCCTCTGTAATGTGCTGGCCTCCTCCATCAGTTGAAGGCCTGAATAGAACAAAAGGACTGACCCTGCCCCATGTCAAAGAATTCTTCCTGCTTGACAGCCTTCAAACTGGGACAACGGCTTTACTCCCGCCTTTGGACTCAAACATCTCTTCCTGGGTCTTGAGTACTGGCTTTGGACTAGGATAAAACCATTGACTCTCTGGGGTCTCCAGCTTGCTGACTCACCCTGTAGATCTCGGTACTTGCCAGTCTTCATAATTATGTGGGCTAATTCTTCAGAGTAAATTTTTCCGTCTCTTTCTATATATACATGACATATATGAGATTTATAAGTATATCATATTTATATACATACACACATATAAGTGTGTCCTATTGGTTCTGTTTCCCTGGAGAATTCTAATGCAACCTCGTTCAGTCCCTTAAACATAACGAGCTTTATTATTTGTTGGTTAATACACAGAGCCAGGGAGTAGGCATTCTCCAAAACCTAGATGACAGGCAGGCAGCCTTAACACTGCTGTCTCATCTCTTCATGGAACCTAGGGCCTTGCGTGGGAGCTTGGTAGAGCAGCATGCTGCAGGGAAGGTATATAGTGCGACACAGACTTTTCACTCTTCCTCCACTTGTTATAATGGAGCGAGCATAGAAAGTCAACACCAAGGCAAAAGTATGCCAAATTGCAGGGTCTTTATTGCCGGCGGCCACGGAGGACTCACGTCTCTCCAACCCGTGGCCCCGAAAGGAGGGTGTCAAGACCTTTTATACCTGGAAAAACCACCTCGGGAGTGAGGGTGAGGGGCGGAGGTGGGGATGAGGGGCTTCAGACATTCTGAGGGCTAGTGGATTCTGTAAATCACCTCCTGGGCAGAGATGAGGGTGAGGGGCTCCAGACATTCCAGTGGATTCCTGGGCAAAGATAAGGGTGAGGGGCTCTGGACATTCCGAGGGCCAGGGGACTTTTGACATTCTGATTGTTACTTAAGTGGTTCACAAAAGTCGAGATTAGCATTTGTTTACACATTGTCTGGGTAGGGTGGAAATTACAGTCCTTAATTACTTATTCACATTTGGGTTATAGAGAGCAGTTTCAACAGAAAACCGAGGTATGGTTGAGGTATGCAGGTTTATGGGGCTTTTTACCATGTCACATTCCCCTCTTGTTTTATTTACAGGAATTAAATCATTGATTCCTCTAACAGGTTAGTATCCTCCAGTGGAGCCCTCAGTGAGGACTCATTGATAGTAGGTGGGTTCTAGTGGGGGTTTGCTATAGGGATTTACAGCACAGATTAGGGTGGCGAGGGTGGTGACCGCAAAGAGCGCACAAGTCTTAGCTTTAGTGAATCGGGGGATGAGTGTTTGACACTCCATTGTCCTTCCGGTGGGGCAGTCTTGATGTAGGTGTGATGAATCCAGGCCGTTAGTCTGTCCACCTTGAGTGCGGTGGGTGTGGTCAGGATAACTGTGTAGGGTCCCTTCCAACAGGGAGTGAGGCCGGAGGTGGTGAATCTTTTAACAAGGACAGAGTCTCCAGGCTGGAAGGGGTGTGTTGGCTGCTCTGCGAGGTCCAATGGGGTGGGACGGGTGTCCTTAATGAGCTGGTGTATCTGGGATTGAACAGACTGGAGCGCCTATAAGGACTTAAAGAGTGTATAATTATGGACTTCAGCATGCACGGTATCCGCGGGTCTGGGGAGTAAGGGTGGGGGCCTACCGAACATGATTTCAAAAGGGGAGAAACCTTTCTGATAGGGTGTGCATCGGACGCGGAGGAGGACAAAGGGAAGCAGGCTGACCCAGTTTTCACTGGTCTCTAGGATAAACTTTGTCAGGGTTTCTTTTAAGGTCTGGTTCATTTGTTTGATTTGCCCTGAACTCTGGGGACGATAGGCACAGTGTAATTTCCAGGATATACCCAGGGCCTTGGCTAGGCTCTGAGAAATTTTTGCAGTAAAGGCAGGCCCATTGTCCGACCCCAGCGTTAGAGGGAGGCCAAACCGAGAAACAAGGTCCTGTAATAGTTTTTTGGTGACCACCAGGGCAGTCTCTGACCTAGTAGGGAAGACCTCAACCCATCCAGAGAACGTATCTATAAACACCAGGAGGTATTTATAGCCATTTGCTGGGGGTTTTATTTCAGTGAAATCTACTTCCCAGTGCTCCCCAGGGCTAGCCCCTCTGAGTCTTACTTCTGCCTGGCTAGACCTGTTCCCTCCCGGATTTACTCGAGCACATACATCACACTGAGTAGTAATTTCCTTGATAAGTTCATGTAAGTGGGGGATGTAGTATTTGGCTTTTAGCAGCTCAGTTAGTTTGGTCTGTCGTAAGTGAGTGGCCTGGTGTGTGGCCTTAACTAGGGACTGTCCTAGAGCCTCAGGGACCACAGTCCTTGTGTCCAGTAGAATCCACCATCCTGTGGAATCTTGTGTGCCCCCTTGTTCTTTAGCAAAGTTTTCTTAGCAATGGGGTATTCTGGGGGACTTACAGGTAGTAAGGATCCTTCCTTTTAGGAGTCTGGTTATATGTGGAGCAATTCCCCATCTGGCTTCCTAGCTCATGGGGTATTGTCGTACCCGGACTGGAGTTGCCGTTGCCAATAGCTGGACCACGACTGGGGTACGGTGACTTGCCAAGCCTGGGGAATTTGTGTCGGCCCACACTCCGGGTACATTCTCTTGGAATTGGTGGAGGAGGTCTGATGTTGGTGGTTGATCTGTCTCTGAGGATAAAGTTTCCTGCAAGAGATACTTGTCTGACAGAGCACAGGTGATGAGGATTTGCTGAGGTGGCCCTGATGCCGAGGGTGGAGGAATTGAGAGGCAAGCCTGACTCTCACAGAAAGAAATATTTGCTTGAAGTTTGTGAAGTAAGTCCCATCCTAGGAGTGGGTACAGACACTCTGGAGTGGCTAAGGAGGAGTGGGTGACAGTGCCATTCCCCAGATCAACGAGTCAGTTGGTGGTCCAAGGGCTTGTGGTTTTTTTTCCTGTGGCCCCTTGGATAATTGTGTTTTTTTTGTTTTTTTTTTTTTTTTCAACTGGATAGTGGTCCCAGAGGCTAAGGACCGAGTGGGCCACCTGGTGTCGACTAAGAAGCTGACAGGTTTGTCCCCAACTCTTAAAGTGACCCTGAGCTCTTGGGGGCTTAGTAAATAAGAGCCCCAGCCCTGTCAATCCTGATCTTCTAAACTGAGGATAGCCCTCGGTGGCTTTTCCTGAGCGGTTACTTGTCTTTTTTTCTTGGGGCACTCATTCTTTCTAATGTTTCTCTTCTTTACAGTACACACATTGGTTTCTTCCTAATGGGGGCCAGGGACCCCGGGGGCCCTTGTACAATGCCCCCTGCCCTCATGGAATGACTCGTGTCTTCTGAAGGGCTGCTATTACTGCCTTAGTAACTTTTTTGTTTTGTATGGCCCCAGGAGTATCCCTGTTATTAATAACTTTCTGGGCAATTTCCAGCAATTGGGTTAAATTTATTCCCTGGAATCCCTCTAACTTCTGTAACTTTCTTTTAATATCTGGGACTGACTGGGAAACAAAAGCCAGATTGATGGTCCACTGATTTTCTGGAGCCTCAGGGTCAACAGAAGTGTAGGTGCGATAAGCATCTTGTAGACTGTCAAGGAAGGCAGCCAGCGACTCCTGCAGACCCTGACTTACAGTCCCCACCTTGGAGAGGTTAGTGGGCTTGTGGGCCGTTCCCCTAACCCCTTCTAAAAGATACTGGTGAAAACTGTTCAGAGCCTGGTGACCCCTCCAAGGTATTGGGGTCCCATTGGGGTCAGGTAGAAGGAAAAACCTTTTTAATTTGGTCCCCCTCCCTTTTTTTTCCCTACTGTTCCTCACCCTGGACCTATGATGGCTTTCGGGGCTTCTTGTCTAATTTTGCCTCTTTCCTCTGTGGTGAACAGAATCAGTAATAATTGTTGGCAGTCGTCCCAAGTAGGGTGATGAGTCTGGAGTACAGATTTTAAGAGCCCTGTCAAAGCCTTGCCTTCTCAGAGAACAGGGGATGTTGAGCCTTCTGACAGAACTTACTCCATTGTAAAACCCTGCCACCGCCTTAAGTTCCCCAGCCTTCCAGCACAACCCCCTCCTGGGGAACTTTCCATCTTAGCAGGTTTCTAACCCTCCCCCTTTTGCCATCTTAGCAGTTCCCCAGCATGAACCCCTCCCAGGAGCTATTAAACTCAGCAGTTCCCCAGCACCTCCCCTCCTGCACAGCCCCTCACACTGGATGCATCCGCCGGCTTGCAGGCTATAAAAATCCCCTTTGCCATGCCACGGGTGCTGCGCGCCAATTTTGGGTGCAGCCTGGCAGCTTTTCCTTTGCTCTTAATAAAGCTTGTGCGAGCACTTGGTGTTTCAGCCCTCTCTTTAATTTCTATCACCTTCCAGTTATATAAGTCACTTGACAAGAAGGGGATGTGAACAAAGAATGGGTGACCCCGATTGTCTTCTCCCGTTGGGGGCGCCTCTTGGAGAGGAAGGACTGCTGGTGGGTGTGGGGCCCCGCTGTGGGTGTGCAGGGGGGACAAGGGTTGATTACTAGCACTGTCCGGGGGGTGCTGAGGCCCTAGTTCAGAGGGCCTTGAGTAGGATGGAGGTAATTCCTGATCCTCCACTGGGGTGGGGAGAATGGCTGGCCCAGAATGGGCTTTCTTTGGGCCAGCTAACATGACCTGAAGTCTAGCCTGTTTTTATGCATTTTAGCCACGGAGGGGGTTATTGGACTAAATCCAGCCATTGGTTAATGTATGGAAACTGGTCAAGGTGTCCAGGAGTTGCTGCGACCATGTTCCATACAGCCTGGGTAACGTTTTTTGAGTTGTAGGTCCCAGTGTCAGGCCACCTAATTCCAAAAGACGGCCATTCTAGTTTACATAAAGACCAGAGTTCTCCAGGGGTTAATTTTACCCCATGTTGGTCTGAAAACCCAACCTTGAAGTTGGCCATCATGCATTGGAGGGGGGTACAAGGCCGGGAGCTAGATGACCCCATTTGGTTTTTCCTTCAGCTTTTGAATTTCCCCCAAGAGATTTCACTAAGACTGGCTTCACTGAAGATTTGAACCAACAACCTTGCGGGTTGCAGGCCCTATACCTTAACTACTATGCTAACAGGTCACTTGCATTACAAAGAGTTAGAAAGCTTCTTTTAAAGCCATATTTTGGATGCAAATACTGTACCCTGAGGCAGTGTGGCCTGCCTGAAAGTCGGGCAGGGCTGGCCACGGGCAAAGAAAGAAAAAAAAACACAATGCTTTTTGTGTCAGTTTAAAACTGAGGTTGCAGCCGCTGGGCCGGCTGCGAATTCCCTGCCTCTGCAGCTTTTGGTCGCCTTGATACAGGGACCCTAAAAAGCATTAAATTCCTCTCTCTCTATTTCTCTTCTCGCTCTCTCTTTTTTTTTTATTTCATTTCTCTTTGTCTCTGTCTCCTCTCTCCTCTCTTCTCTGTCTCCTCTCTCTCTTTTTCTGTCTCCTCTCTCCTCTTTCCCTCCCCTACTTTCTTGTCCTCTCTCTTCTTTCCCTTCTCTGTCTACTTTCTTTTGACAGAAGAGACAATTACTCCTTTTTTTTACCCTGGACGGGCAAAGAGGGCTGGTAGTTTCTTATTTAAAGTTTGATTCCCTAAGACAGAGAAAAAAACTACACCCAAGTCGTCGGGGGCAGAATTTTCACCTGGACATGAAAAGAAAAGGGAGAATAAGGCCTCAATGATAGAATAAGAAGAAGGAGAAAAGGAAAGAAAACAGAGTTATTTCCAGGGGTGTAAACTCAATTAGAGTTCTTTGAAGTCAATGGTCACTTAGCCAATGGAGAATATTATCCACCTCAAGAGTAACAGGTCTAAACCACTGTATATCCACCAACAGGAGTCTAACAAAACTGGTGAATTTACAATAAAGACAGAACCACATATAGGATTGACAAAGGATGGGTGCCCCCCAGATGGGAGACCAGTCTGATGCCCACCCGGCCACGTCCCCGGAGGGATGTTTCAGAGTCTCTTGGCTAAGGTGTACCTATATAAACCCCGGGCCTGGTCACCTCAGACTTTTTAGTCCTGAGATCAATCATCGTTATGCCTTATGATGTCCCCGTGGAACTGCGGGTGAAGGCCCATACAAGCCCCATAGCCTTCCAGCCGTGAGACTACATATATACACACTCACTCTCTCGCTCACACCGAGGTTATGGAAAACAACCGAAAACTAAATTACCTGAGCCTCCAGTGAGGTAACCTGAGCCTCCATTGAGGCAACCTGAGCCTCCAGTGACGTCTCATGGTAGGCCTGCCTAGTCAGAGTTGCAATGACCGCATCTGGTCCCCCGACTCAGGCCCCCCAATGGACCGGTCCCCAGACCTGACTTACCTCCGAAGGTTCCCAGGACCCTGAGGAATTTCAGGTGAATGTCGGCCAGGCAGTCGCTTATCCTCCACGGGGCCGGAACTCTGGGACCCTGGAACATCTCAGGGGGCACCTCCCCTACAGGTCCTCGAGGTGGGAGCTGCTTCCCAGGCGAGACTCTGAGACAGCTTTTGTCTGGTGATGGATGAAGATAATTCTCGCTGGGGCCTCCAGATGTTATGATGGAGCGAGCATAGAAAGTCAACACCAAGATAAAAGTATGCCAAATTGCAGGGTCTTTATTGCTGGCGGCCATGGAGGACTCATGTCTCCAACCTGTGGCCCCGAAAGGAGGGTGTCAAGACCTTTTATACCTGGAAAAACCACCTCGGGAGTGAAGGTGAGGGGCGCAGGTGGGGATGAGGGGCTTCAGACATTCCGAGGGCTAGCGGATTCTGTAAATCACCTCCTGGGCAGAGATGAGGGTGAGGGGCTCTGGACATTCCGAGGGCCAGGGGACTTTTGACATTCTGATTGTTACTTAAGTGGTTCACAAAAAGATTAGCATTTGTTTACACATTGTCTGGGTAGGGTGGAAATTACAGTCCTTAATTACTTATTCACATTCGGGTTATAGAGAGCAGCTTCAACAGAAAGCCGAGATATGGTTGAGGTATGCAGGTTTATGGGGCTTTTTACCATGTCACATACTCATGTGCACACATGGGCACCACATGCCAGGCAGAGTTGGGTTTGTGTGTGTTTCAGCATCTTCCCTTTTTTCTTTCCTCCTCCCAAAGTGAAGAGAGCTGATGGTGGCAAACCAAGTTCCATAAGACATTTTTCTTTCTTCCTCTTTTTCTTCATGTGAAGTATGAATTAGAAGTGCCAATCCTGTGTAAATTATCTGATTAAACACGACATTCGTGTGCTCAATGGTTAGACTTGCCAAGAAACGTGAGGCAAGCTGGTAATGGTTTTCCTAATTTACTTGAGGATAAATAATGCAGGAAGCTCATCAGATAGGTCTGCAGATAGATTTGAATGAATTAGATCCTCAATGCTTTGGAAGTGGTGATGAAAGAAGAAAAATATTGCCACGGAGCTGGTTTAACTGCTGGAGAAATCTGGCCCTGCAAAAAGCCACAGATTTAAAATCACATCACAGATTTGTCTTCAGCCAAAAAAGAAAATGCAGAGTTAAAGAGAAACTTCCCCCTCAGGCTTGGTTCTATTAATCAGCTTCCATACTGGGCGGTCTGTTTAAAGATTGGCCTATTAAGGCTATTGTGCACTAATGAGACCCTTCCCCAATGGGCCATCCTGGTGTGTAGCTGCGCTGTTTGACAGGAAGTGGATTACCAAAAGAAGGAGTCTTGTAGATGAACAGTGGTATGTCACCGCAAGTTTCTAAAAATATGCCTGCTGTCTTCAATTGGCTGCAAATTACCACCGATTGAAGGCATCAGGGGTATTTTATGACAGATAAGTATGCAGTTAAGACGCCTTCTATTCCTGCAAAGGGATGGAATGGACAACTACCTTTGGAATGTGTTTTGTCCTCAAACATTTCCCTGACTAAATTACCAGATCACAGCCCTGGAATCTTTCTACAGGTTACTTCTTTGAGGTGTAAAGGGGTGAAACCATGATCATCCATGAATGTCTGAGTACAAATTCATCGATTAGCTCTGTCATCAGATGGGTCCTGAGGGCATGGTGTGAACGGGAGACCATCATAGTATCTCATCGTTTTCCCTCTCTCCTCTGTTCCTTTCTTCCCTCCTTCCCTCCCTTCCTTTTTTCCTTCCTGCCTGCCTTCCTGCCTCCCTCCCTCCCTCCCTTCCTGCCTGCCTCCCTCCCTTCCTCTCTCCCTCCTTCCCTTCTTTCCTTTCTTTCTACAAATATGAGTCAAGCAATATTCTAGGCTCCAGTACAGCAGTGAACACCACAGAAAAAACTCTGCCCTTGTGTTATTTACAGTGCTTGCCACACATACGGGGGGTGTGTGTGTGTGTGTGTGTGTGTGTGTGTGTATGTTTAGGGGGGACAGACACCAAAACAAATGTGTATTTGTTGTTTATGTACACATAATTGTATATGTACATGGCCAATCTTTTGCCATGTAAAAGCTTATTCTGTGATCAATAAGATATTAGAAGACTAAGCTGAGGCATTTAAGGCCCCAGAGATTTTTCTAGAACTCCCTGTGCGACCCCCCAAATGTACGACCCCTTCTGTCGTCCTTTCCCAGTTGTCTAGTCCCAAGTAACACTCTGAGAGCCGAAGGCCGAGTCCAGGTTTATTGGGATCTACGGGCAACTCAAGCAGGCGGAGAGAGGGAGAA
>CAUYLG010013420.1:0-11028 GCA_963573385.1 Cacajao melanocephalus
CGTGTGGCTCCTCCGCCGGGAATCTCCTAGTCTGTGGGCAACAAAAATTCGTCTGAAAGTGCGGTGTCCACTCGCTCTCTGCGCTTTCACTGGGAGCTACAATCCTGAGCTGTTGTTAATTGGCCATCTTGGATCTCTCTCTGCAATTGGAGTTTTGATCAGAACATACTTTCTATGACCTATAAACAAAATTATTGCTCTTGAGGTTAGATTAGAATATTTTGCTGCTTTATAACTCCTTATAATCCTTATTATTCACTCAACAAATATTTTTGCAAAAGACACTGTGCTAAGTTATGGAAATACAACCATGGCAGGGACTGTCCTGACCTCAAAGAAGTTCATAGTTTAATGGGGACAACAGACAAGCCAAATGGGTAATTAAAATATAGTATTCCTGTGTTCAATGCTAGAAAAGGAGTAAGCCTAGGTATATCATGGGAAAATGTAAGAGGGGCATCTAAGCCATCCTGGGGTATTTTGGTCAAGAATGACTTCCTTCAATAGATAGCAACTATGCTAAATGGAGAGGAGAAAAGAGATGGGAAGCCCATCCCCAAGGACTATTCTCTCCATTCCCTTGTAGTATTCTCAAGGAGAGAGAGAATATATATAGTCACATGCCACATAATGACATTTTGTTTAACTTCAGACCACATACATTATGCTGGTCCCATGAACCACCACACCCAGCCCATTTTTTATCTTTTATAGCATATTTTTACTGTACTTTTTATATGTTTGGATACATGCATACTTACCATTGTGTTATATTTACTTAGAGTATTCAATACAGTAATATACTGTACAGGTTTGTAGTCTAGGAGCAACAGGCTATAGCATATAGCCTAGGTGTGTAATAAGCTATAACATCTAGGTTTGTGTGTAATATGATGTTCACACAGTGACAAAATCGCCTAATGACACATTTTCCAGAACCACATTCCCATTGTTAAGCAACATAGGACTATAGTTCAATGTGTATGGATCATTGAGTATGAGCTGGAAAATATAGACAGATGATATTGGACAAGTAAAGTAGGATCAGACCATGAAGTGTCTGTCATGGACAATAAATACATTTGAATATTTACTGAAGAGTTAGATTTAAAACTTGAATATTGATTAAATTGGACTAAATGAAAAGAATTTATAACTAACTCACCACTGCCCTTCTGATCACCAAATTCATATACCTTTCCTACTTCCTCATATCCCTTGACAAAATTGGTACATTTTACCTTCTTTATAACTTTCTTTATACATCTCTTTCTTTTCTCTGATGTATATCAGGTATAGCATTGGCAAAAGCATTGGACTGATACAAATCAGAAGACCTAGATTCATGACTTAGGCTCCGCTTCTTTCTAACAGAGTGATTTTAGGCAAGTTTTCAGTTTAAACGCATCAGGCTTCTGTTTCCTATTTTTTTAATTTGTGGCAGTACTTAGGTTCTTACAGGGATTAAATAAATTAATAAATTTGAAAGGACTTTATAAAACCTTTGATTATATTAAGGAACACATAGTCTAAAGAACCCTGACTTAAATCACAAAATGATAAGGCATGTAAAAAAAAATATTCAAGCAGATTGAAATTAAAATTAAGAAATGTCAACCAAAACCCTTAGGTAACAGTTCTAAGAATAACACTGGACCTTTACTTATCAATCTTAGCCCTTTTTATCCCATAATTATTCATGAACAAATTTACCCTTGTTGTTCTGTGAGCTTCTAGAATACAGAATCCTATCAAATTTATCTTTGTATCTTTCTACAATGCCTTGCACAAAATAGATGCTAAATAAATATCTTCAGGTAATGAAACAATGAATCATTGTAGTGTCAGAATTCGTTCTGGATACAGTTTAATATCCAATATCCTTGATTCATTTTGTTTTCTATTTTTCAGTTTTGTAGAGATGTTTAAAAATACCACTAATTCTCTAAAATCTTTTATTGTTCCAACTTTGGAATCTATTAATAAGATATAGCATTTGACTCAGTGAGAAAGGACAGAAGCTTGGTACCGGTCTCATCTGCATGGACAAGGAAAGCTCTAAGGGAAGCTGGTTACAGAGGTTCAGCAGGAAGGGACATTGAGCTGCTATTGTTAGCAAAAGATTTAAAAACAAGTAGATAGAGAGTCAGATGATACTTATGAGTCCACTGCAGGTAGGCAGTGGGCAACTTGAAATTCTGTCCAAGAATAGGAGGGTTCCAATCACCAGTCAGAATAGAGCTTAAGATTCAGTGGCTATTCCACCCAGTGAGTCAAATCATTTGTTCAATACAGTGAATTGACTGCTTGGGGGAAAATATGAAAGCCCAATGGTAATCACTAGGATACCAAGTCCCAGGTTATAATAGTTGAGTGGATAGTTCAAGGTATATGCTTTCTTAGTGGTCAGTCCAGGGCTACCATTATCTTAGATTAACTTAGAAGGATGAGGATGATTGAGATGGCCTAAGTACTTCTCTCATCATCAAGATTAATACAGCGGTTCCAACCATCTAGAAAGCCTATTAAAGTAGCACTGGCTTTTGAAACTGATGTAGTAGCTCCTATTGGATCAGCCCTCCAGTAGGTAACATTTATAAACTCTGAACAAAATATAAAAACAACTACTGGAAGAATTGAAGAGTGACCAAGGAAGCAGAAATTGTAGTGTAATCAGCCCTTGGAAGACCGTAAATAGAGAATAGCTCTGGGTGAGTTTCCATTTTTATAGCAGGGTCTACTCATTCTTCAAAGAGGATGAAAACTGAATAGAAATCTGCATTCTTACTTTTTGGAGAATCAAAGGACAGCATTTGGGGCAATGGCTATAAGTCAGAAGAGATGTTTCAGGCCAAGTGCAGTGGCTCACACCTGTAATCCCAGCACTTTGGGAAGCCGAGGTGATTGGATCACTTGAGGTCAGGAGTTCGAGACTAGCCTGGCCCACATGGTGAAACCCTGTCTCTACTAAAAATACAAAAAAATCAGCCAGGTGTGTGGTACACACCTGTAATTCCAGCTACTCAGGAGGCTGAGACAGGAGAATCACTTGAACCCAGGAGGCGGAGGTTGCAGTGAGCCAAAATCGTGCCATTGCACTCCAGCCTGGGTGACAGAGTGAGACTTTGTCTCAAAAAAGAAAAAAGAAAAAAAGATGTTCCAGAACAGAGAAACTCATATAAGGGAAGCCCTAACCTCTGCATATAAACTGCCAAAATCTCTGACTAACTCCTAACCTAAACATAGACCGGGAAAAATTCAGGCAGCCAAGCTAAGGCTAAAATAACTCATCTGAGATTTAGCTGCTGCTTGCCTATGCAGGAAAAACATAATTTGGAGTTTGGGTTCAGCCAAGATATCTGCCTGCCAAAACAAAAAAATGAGTAGTCTTCAGCATAACATAACAGAATCCAGAATCTCTACAACACATTATTTTCAATGTCTAAGATACTCTCAAATACTGTTAGACATGAGGAAAAACAGTAAACTGTGTTCCATACTCAAGAGAAAAGGTAACAATGGAAAACAACCATAATTGTTGCTTCAGATTTTGATGAGCAGATGAGGAGTTTAAAGCAGCTCTTTTAATTCTGCTTAAGGATGCAAAGAAAAATATGTTCATAATGAATAAACAGATAAGATGTCTTGCAGAAAAATAGAAACAATAAAAAAGAACCAAATGGAAAATCCAGAACTGAAAAATACACTCTGTCTAAAGTTTTATACAAAAATACCTAAAGTTTCACTTGAAGGGCTTATCAGCAGATTAGAGAGAAAAAAGAGTCAGTAAACTTGAAGATAGATCAATAGAAATTAATCTTAAAAAAAAAAGAAGGGACTATACTAAGAAAAAAGTGAGTCTCAGTGATTTGTGGGACAATATTGAAAGACCAAATTGTTTGTAATTAGAAAGATAGGAAAGAGAGAATGGGGCAGAAAAATAATTAAGAAAATGATGGTCAAAAATTGCCCAAACGTGGTGAAAGACATACAATTTAAATATTCAAGAAACTTAATGAACTCCAATAAGATAAATACAAAAAAAAAAAAAAAAACTCACCTAGAAATACCATAATCAAATTGCTGAAAACCAAAGATGAAGAGAAACTCTCAAAAGCACCGAAAGGGCTGAACTGAGCTGGTTGCCTTCTGTTACTATGGTGGGGACTCACTTCATCCCGACTTCTTGATACTTTCACTTCTGGAAGTCATATTTCTTTGAGATCTGCCAAAAAAAAAAGGCTTAAAACCTTAGCCTTTTTTACAGTCCAGCTTTTAAATTTTTTCCTCCCCTTTTTCAATTATAACATGAGTGTGCATCCAGGTTGTCCCCAAAGCCTGCCTTGCTCTGAAGCATCCAACTGTAAAGACTCTTCACCAATGCCTGTGATTTGTGGGCCTGAAGAAAACTATCCATCCTTTTATATATCTTCTGCTGAGATGCCTCACACAGAGCCTGGACAGCCCTAATTCTTTCACCAGTGCCAAAGGCAGACAACCCACTTCTGCAGAGAAGAGTGCTGCAAAAAAGGAAGTCCTCGTCAAGCAATACAGCATCAGAACTGTGTTCTCTTCTACCCAGCTATGTGTACTCAGTGATAGATTTCAGAGACAGAAATACCTCAGCCTCCAGCAGGTGCAAGAACTTTACAGCAGCCTGAACCTTAGCTACAAACAGGTTCCAGAACCAGAGAATGAAATGTAAGAGGTGGCAGAAAAACAACTGGCCAAAGAATAGCAATGATGT
This sequence comes from Cacajao melanocephalus, assembly GCA_963573385.1. NCBI lineage: Eukaryota > Metazoa > Chordata > Mammalia > Primates > Pitheciidae > Cacajao > Cacajao melanocephalus. Next base: position 4,748 of record CAUYLG010013420.1, read on the forward strand.
GACTCTGAAGGCCTCAGCACCTACCTACCCCAGCCTCTACTCTTCCTGTCACCAGGAATGCTTGGCAAACATGTGTGGGAACCTTTCAATGCAGAGCAACCAGACCTGGAGCAATTCAACCTGGAACAACCAGACCGGAACAGCCAGTCTTAGAGCAGCCATTCCTGGAACACTCAGACCTGGTGCACCCCATCCTGGAACAATGAGACCTGGAACAATCCCTTCTATAACTGTGGAGAGGAATCTCTGCAAGTGCTGCATGCAGTTCCAGCAAAATTCTTCTGCCAGTGACTTGGAGGCTGTCTTGGAAACTGCTGAGGAAAGCTGTAATGTAATACAGCAGACCACTAGGTATTTTAGTACTCCACAAACCATGGATTTATTCCTAAACTATTCTAAGAACATGTAGCCTGAAGATGTGTAAAGACAAGTGAAACTGATATTACTCAATTTCAGTCTGGGCATTGGCTAAATCCTTCTTCTCCCCTCCTGCCTTCCTCATAGGATTTTTCTTGTTTGGAAGCTACATGTTCTGCCTTCATATCCTTGTTTCTTTTATGCCTATCAAGTTGATTTTGTGGAGGGTGGGGTATGATTGGAGCCTAATCAGAGAGGTTTCTTTTTTTTTCTTTTTTCCCATGGGATATTTTTGGAGAAAAAATATTTTAATAACCTTGACTGCTAAAGACAAGGTGATAGAAGCTGTCTCTGGCTATAGATAAGTAGATATAATACTAGTTTGAATATCTTTAGGATTTAGAATCTAGCCTCAAGAATAGGAAACAAAAGTATAAATTGGCTTGGTGAAGGTATATTTCTATTTTCTGGGATTGACAGGCTTGATTTATTTTTAAAAACTCAATTATTGAGGTGAACAGTTAAGCTCTAACATACTTCATTGATTTTATCAGCCCCTTTGGCTCTGTGTTTTACTATAGCCCCTAATTTGTTGATTTTGCTAATATTTATAGACAGTGGTCTTATATGTGCTGCCTCATGATGACATCAGTACTGGTTTGGCTGGATTAAGTACAAATGAATAAAGCAATCATTTCACCTTTAAAAAGAAAAGCAGCCAAAGTAAAAGACATGATCCCCTAGCCAAGGGAAGCCATGAAAGACTGTGCTGTGAGGAGCCATGCATTCTGGCCCAGATACTATGATTTTCCCATGGTCTTTGCAACTGGCAACCAGTGGATTTTTTTGGGTGCTTATACCACCAGGTCCCTGGGTTTCAGGCACAAAACTGGGTGGCCATTTGGGCAGACACCAAGCTAGCTGCAAAAATGAAACCAGTACTAAGACAAGGATGCCCTTTCTCACCATTCCAATTCAACATAGTATTGGAAGATCTGGCCATGGCAATCAGGCAAGACAAAGAAATAAGGGGTATTCAAATAGGAAGAGAGGAAGTTAAATTGTCTCTGTTTGCAAATGACATGATTGTATATTTAGAAAACCCTGTTATCTCAGCCCAAAATTTCCTAAAGCTGATAAACAACTTGAGCAAAGTCTCAGGATAAAAAATCAATGCGAAAAAAATCACAAGCATTTCTATACACCAATAATAGACAAACAGAGAGCCAAATCATGAGCAAACTCCCATTCACAATTGCTACAAGGAGAATAAAATACCTAGGAATACAATTTACAAGTGATATGAAGGACCTCTTCAAGGAGAACTACAAATCACTGCTCAAGGAAATAACAGAGGACATAAACAAATGGAAAAACATTCTATGCTCATGGATAGAAAGAATCAATATCATGAAAAAGGTCATACTGCCCAAAGTAATTTATAGATTCCATGCTGTCCCCATCAATCTACCATTGACTTTCTTCACAGAATTAGAAAAACAACTTTAAATTCCATATAAAACCAAAAAAGGGCCCATATAGCCAAGACAATCGTAAGCAAAAAGAACAGGCTGGAGGCATCATGCTACTTGACTTCAAACTATACTACAAGGCTACAGTAACCAAAACAGCATGGTACTGGTACCAAAACAGATATATAGACCAATGGAACAGAACAGAGGCCTCAGAAATAACACCGCACATCTATAACTATCTGATCTTTGACAAACCTGACAAAAACAAGCAATGGGGAAAAGATCCCCTATTTAATAAATGGTGTTAGGATAACTGGCTCGTCATATCTAGAAAAGGATATGGGACCCCTTCCTTACATCTTATACAAAAATTAACTCCAGATGGATTAAAGACTTAGTTTAAGACCTAGAAACATAAAAACTAGAAGAAAACCTAGGCAACACCATTCAGGACATAGGCATAGACAAAGACTTCATGACTAAAACACCAAAAGCAAAATGGCAACAAAAGCCGAAATAGGCAAATGGGATCTAATTAAACTTAAGAGCTTCTGCACAGCAAAAGAAACAATCATTAGAGTGAACCAACAACCAACAGAATGGGAAAAAATTTTTGCAAGCTACTCATCTGACAAAGGACTAATATCCAGAATCTACAAAGAACTAAAGCAAATTTACAAGAAAAAAAAAAAAAACTCCATCAAAAAATGGGCGAAGGATATGAACAGAGACTTTTCAAGAGGACATTTATTCGGCCAGCAAACGTGAAAAAAATGCTTATTGTCACTGGTCATTAGAGAAATGCAAATCAAACCACAATAAGATACCATTTAATACCAGTTAGAATAGCAATAATTAAAAAGTCAGGAAACAACAGGTACTGGAGAGAATGTGGAGGAATAGGAATGCTTTTACACTGCTGGTGGGAGTGTAAATGAGTTCAACCATTGTGAAAGATAGTGTAGTGATTCATTAACGATCTAGAACCAGAAATACCATTTGACCCAGCAATCCCATTACTGGGTATACACCCAAAGGATTATAAATCATTCTATTATAAAGGCACATGTACACATATGTTCACTGCAGCACTGTTTACAATAGAAAAGACTTGGAACCAACCCAAATGCCCATCAGTGATAGACTGGATAAAGAAAATGTGGCCTACATACACCATAGAATACTATGCAGCCATAAAAAAGGATGAGTTCATGTCCTTTGCAGGGACATGGATGAACCTGGAAACCATCATTCTCAGCAAACTGACACAAGAACAGAAAACCAAACCCAGTAATGGGATTGCTGGGTCAAATGGTATTTCTGGTTCTAGATCCTTAATGAATCATTGTAGTAATTTAACATATATAGGTTTGTCTATGTCTGTATGCAGCAAGTCTGTCTTCCTGTTACTACGTGTCTTGAAAATAGCTGGGTGGCCTTTTGCTACATTGGAAAGGCATATTTAGAATAATATGACTTTAAATAGAGGCTACATGGTATACAAAAAATGCATGTGGGGGAAAGTAAGGGGAGCACCAGAAGAGATAAATAGGTAGCTAAACAATTATTTTTTTCTTACAAATTTCTTTAAAATTAATATGATTATTTAGAGCAAAAATTATAAAAGTGTATTGTGGGATTTATAGTAAATGTCGGTATAATACATACATATTATATCTACAACATAAAGTATGGGGTGGGGATAATGCAGCTATACAATTGCAAAGGTCTTGCATTTTGTATAAAGTGATACAACTTTAAATAGACTTTGTAAAGTTATGGATATGGACTGTAATACTTGGAGGAAATAAATAATGATGTAAAGAAGTATCACTTTTTTAAAAAATTCAAGAAAAAAATTTTAAAAGAATTCTTAAAAATTGCATCAGATCCACTTCCCAAGGTTCTAACTCTATTGGTCTGAAGTAGAAACCAGACAGTAATACTTTTTAAAAGCTTCTCACATGATTCTAATATGTTTAAAATGCCAGTGTTGGGAATGTTTCCAACAGTGCTAAACCAAGGTTGTTGGATGTAGTTGTGTAGGAGAGAAGAGTCGTTACATGTAACATAGAGAGCTTATGTTACTGGAAGAACCATGCAGATCATCAGAGCACTGGTTACCTCCACTGAAAAACATAATAGTTCCTGTGAATCCACAGACCACTTGCTTCCTATTGATGACAAAGTCCTCACCATTTTTTTAAAAAGTGAAGAAAAGAAGATCATTGTAGTATTTAACATATATAGTTTTGTGTATGTCTGAATGCAGTAAGTCTGTCTTCCTGTTACTACATCTCTTAAAAATAGCTGGGTGGCCTTTTGCTACATTGGAAAGGCATATTTAGAATAATATGACTTTAAATAGAGGCTACATGATATACAAAAAATGCATGTGGGGGAAAGTAAGGGGAGCACTCAAAGAGATCTTCCAGAACATCTCAAACAGAGATTCAGTAAGAGAGCTATTTAAGAGGTCATTGGAAGGAAGATGCCATAATTTTTAAAGACATTGCATGCAGAAAAAAATAGTGATTTTAAATATTTACCACAAATGGAAAATGGTAGGAGTAGATACTCAAGTTACAATTAATGTGATCATTTGCTATAAAGCTGTTTCTTACCTGGGTAACTGTGTAATGCATTCCATAGAGTTGTTGATTGTCAATCATTAATGTTTTTCCTCAGGCACAAAAGATTTAAATAGATGTTGGTGAATAGCCACCAGCTGTCCTTTCACAAAGGACAGTCCTTTATTCCTTTTTTGAGGGCTTACACTTTTTTATGAAATGATGTTGATAATAGATTTACTTTTTAAGATGAACTTACATTGCAAAAACATACACTTTATACTGTTATCTTTATATTTGTCTCCAATATTTGTTTTTAATGATTATTGAGTTAAAATGTGTGTACAAGGATGTACAGAAAAATATACAATTAGATAGGTATTAATAAATGTACCCACTCATGTCACCACCACCACAATCAGGATGCAAAACATTTCGGCAACACCAAAAAGTTCCTTTTTTGTGCACTTTCAACCAGTCCCCACCTCCACGGTTAACTACCATTATGATTTTTAACACAAAAGATTAGTTTTGCCTGTTCTTGAACTTTTTATAAACAGAAAATTTTTTGCCATCTATAAGAGAAACCCTTTATTTTGTATATGCACAGAAATATACATATATAAATTTTTTCAGTTTAGTAGTTTTTATAGTGAAAGTGGTTTTTGGTTACATGGATGAATTATGTAGTAGTGAAGGCTACGATCAGTGCACCCATCACCTGAATAGTTTATGTTGTACCCAATATGTACCTTTGTATTCCTCTGCCCACTCTTACCCTTCCCCTTTCTGAGTCTCCAAAGTACATTATACAACTCTATATGCCTTTGCATAACCATAGCTTAGCTTCCACTTATAAGTGAGAACATAACAGTATTTGATGTTCCATTCCTGAGTTGCTTCACTTAGAATAATGGCCTCCAGCTCCATCCAAGTTACTACAAGGACATTATTTCTTCCTTTTTATGGCTGAGTAGTATTCCATTGTGTATATATACCATATTTTTTTTATCCACTCCTCAGTTGATGGGCAGTTAGGTTGATTCCATATCTTTGCAATTATGAATTGTGCTGCAGTATACATATGCATGTAAACGTCTTTTTAATATAATGACTTACTTTCCTTTTGGTTGATGCCCAGTAGTGGAATTGCTGGATCAAATGGTAGATCTACTTTTAGTTCCTTGAGATATTCTCACATTGTTTTCCATAGAGGTTGTACTAATTTACATTCCCACCAGCAGCATATAAACGTGTTCCCCTTTCACCCCATTCATGCCAACATCTATTGTTTTTTGACTGTTTAATAATGGCTGTTTTGGCTGGGCTATGGTGATATTATATCATTGTGGTTTTAATTTGTATTTCCTAATGATTAGTGATACTGAGCATTTTTTTCAGATGTTTGTTGGCATTTGTATATCTTTGTTGAGAAATGTCTATTCATGTTATTTGCCTACTTTTTAATGGGATTATTTGGGTTTTATTCTTGTTGATTTGAGTTTCTTGTAGATTCTGGTTACTTGTCCTCTTCAGATGTATAATTTGGAAATATATTCTTCCATTCTGTGAGTTATCTGTTTACTCTGATAATTATTTCTTCCACTATGCAGAAACTTTTTAGTTTTTTTTTTTTCAAGAAAGAAAAAGAGAAGAAAGAAAGTGAGAGTGAAAGAAAGAAAAAAAGAATGTAAGAGAGAAAGAAAGAGGAAGAGAAAGACGGAGAGAGAATGGGATTCTTGTTTTATTGCCCAGGCTAGAATGCAGTCTAAAAATGGGTATTAAAAACCTCTTTTATGCCAATAATTGTGCTTAACAATGGAGACAGGAAGGAATAAGAGATGAAAATAACAAACAAGCAGCCAACCAATATTTTATT
>CAUYLG010013421.1:0-20241 GCA_963573385.1 Cacajao melanocephalus
TTCTCAGCCTTTTTGCACTGGTTTCTTCCCATTTTTGTGGATTTATCCACCTGTCATCTTTGTAATTGCCGACTTTCAGATTGGGTCTGAGTGGATGTCCGGCTTGTTGGTGATGAAGTTTTTTCTGTTTCTTAGTTTTCCTTCGGCGGACGCCCCTTCCCCACAGAGCTAGGCCTTCCCAGGTTCAGCTGTGCTTACCGTGAAACTCTCAGTCCTTAGCGTTTCCAATTGCTGTTCTCCTTGTGGGGATGGGACCAGCAGAGCCTGACTCAAAAGGCACCCAGTCCCGTATACTCCACACTGAGAAGCGCCGTGCTGCGCTGGGGCGCCAGCAAAACAGCCGCGCTGGCCAAAAGAGTCGCACTGGTGACCCATGTGGCTCCTCCGCTGCGTCTTATCTCCCAGTTTGTGGGCAACAGAAATTCATCTGAAATTGCAGCGTCCACTCACTCTCTGTGCTTTCACTGGGAGCTACAATCCTGAGCTGTTGTTAATCAGCCATCTTGGATCTCTCCGCTTGGTGATGAAGTTTTTTCTGTTTCTTAGTTTTCCTTTGGCGGACGCCCCTTCCCCACAGAGCTGGACCTTCCTGGGTTCGGCTGTGCTTGCTGTGAAACTCTCAGTCCTCAGCGCTTCCAATTGCTGTTCTCCTTGTGGGGATGGGACCAGCTGAACCCGACTCAAAGGGCACCCCGTCCCATATACTCTGCACCAAGAAGCGCCGCTCCAGGGCGCTGGCAAAATAGCCGCACTGGCCAAAAAAGTCACGCTGGTGACCTGTGTGGCTCCTCCACTGGGAATCTCCCAGTCTGTGGGCAAAAAATTCGTGTGAAAGTGGGGCGTCCACTCACTCTCTACGCTTTCACTGGGAGCTACAATCCTGAGCTGCTGCTAGTCAGCCATCTTGGATCTCTCTCCTTTTTTTTTTTTTTTTCGAGGCAGAGTCTCACTCAGTTGCCCAGGCTGGAGTGCTGTGGGGTGATCTCAGCTCACTGCAAGCTCCGTCTCTCGGATTCAAGTGATTCTTATGCCTCAGCCTTCCAAGTAGTTGAGACTATAGGCGCACACCACCACGCCAGGCTAATTTTTGTATTTTTAGAAGAGATGGGTTTTCGCCATGTTGACCAGGCTGATCTCGAACTCCTGACCTCAAGTGATCCGCCTGCCTCAGCCTCTCAAAGTGTTGAGATTACAGGTGTGAGCCACCATGCCCAGCCGATTTCTCTTTTTATCTCCTTCCTCTAGGGGATCTTTGTATTTATGTATGGATCACTGGACCCAGGAAAGCTGCTGGATGATTTATCAAACTGTTTTTGCAGCTAAGAAAGAGATGGCATTGTTTAGGAATCTAACACCTCACTGCCCATTCCTCCCCACCCCCCCTCCCCTGCCCAACGTTAAAACATTCCAATCTAAACCTGGGAATAGCATGACAAGGTTCAGTGACTTCAAAATAAAGGCAAACCTGAGTTCTCCCTTCAAAATCAGCTTTCCAAACATCTGAGGACAGTGTCTGTCTCATGTCCCAGTAGGATTGCTAAATTGCACCTAGCTTCCTCCGATGAGGTCTTTTCCTCGCCACACCCTGCCAATTACTTGCCAATTAATACAATCAAGTAACCACTTTGAACAACTTTTAACTTTGAATGTCAGGTTAACATTTTTTTCCTCACTCTCCTCCACCTATGATTTCCTGAATTTTCAAGGCTTGAGCTTGAACTTTCCCCCATCCTCCTTCTCAATCATCTTACAACTCGCAGGGCTGGGGCTGGTGAAGAATATGCACACGAATATCCTATGAAGGACTTCTGCCTACTTCGTTCCTAAATGAGCAATAGGGTCAACAAGGGCTGGGTAAAAAGCCTCACAAATATGAAAGCTGTCATGTTTGTGAGCCCAGAATTTCATTTCTGAGTGACGATTAGCTCCAGAAAATATCTGGTGTCTCCGGAAAACAAAGCCCTTTTGGTTCATGGAGCTCAAAGTTTTTAAACACCAACATATTCATTCCCTCTTCTGAAGCCCCACCTGCAAGGAAGGCTAGGTGGGGGTGAGCCACCTGCACCTGCACGCTGCTGTCCTCCAGGAGGAGCATGCACCTGCATCCCTGTCCATTTTTGCCCCAGTGACCAACTCACCTCATGTGGATAGAGGTAACTATGATGAACTCCTGCCCTGGTGCCAGAGGACAGGACACTCTTCTTACTCCTCCACAAGCTATGTGACCCTGAACAAGTTACTTAATCTCTTTCTATTGTCATCAAATGGAGATAATGATGTCCACATATGACGGATGTTAAGAAGATTAATTTAGATGAAATACATAAGGTAGTTAGCATTCCATGTTAGGTTTCTTTGTCATCTGTGGAATGGGGATAATAATACCTGACGATAATATAATTCCACTTATTCATAGCCTACTAAGGGCTCTGTGAAAGGCTGCAAGGATTGAATGTACCTGAATTCTTCTAAAAATGTCTGATTTGGAGGTTAAAACTTCTGAAAGATGATGTCACCAAAACATGAGTAAGAACTACATGAGGCTTTCCTAGAGTATGTCGTTTTGGAACCAAAGGGACAGCAAATTATAAAAGAATTCTGCAATCAGATATGTTTGGGAAATTCTACAATATATATGTATTTTCCCCAGTACTCAGAACTGAAATTCTGGGATCACAAACCTGACAGGTTTCATATTTGTGAAGCTTTTTACCAGCCCTTGTTGACCTTACTGCTCATATTTGACCAGAGTATTTAGGAAGGAAGAAGGCAGAAATCCTTCATCGGTTGTTCACATGAATATTCTTCAGTAGCCCTAGCCCTTCCGAGTTTTAAGATGATTATATATATATATATATATACACACACACATATATTCTCCTTGTAGATTCACATTCACATTAGTATCTTCAAGTCCTGTGACTTTTAAAAATGTTTAACTGTAACTAAACCAGTGTTTGCACATTTGTTTGACCTTGGAAAATTTTTATTCAAGTCACACTGTTAATATCCCCAATTCAATGTAACACACTTTGAGTTATGCTAAACTACCCTACTCTCCATGTAGGCTATTCATGGATAGGATTGGATGACCCACTTGCTGTGACAATTTTAAAGATTGTTTTAAAATTGAATTGGAAATACAGAATGGGGGTGTTCCATGACTGCATTTAGTCATCAGGAAGTCTTTCTTAACCTATGATTGAATAGTTTTTAGATTCATGGCCTAAACTCTTCCTGCAAAAGATGAGTTTTATATCTTCTGGATTCATCATTTGAGCATTTTGGTTTACAACAAAAAAATTATTTTTGAATATATAAGGCTTTTTACCTAGTATCTGTCTGATATTTAAGATCATCAAGACATACAGGAAGGAAGTGGGAAAAAAAGACCTTATCCACATATTCCCATAAGTAGCTTTCACCACCCTCCACTGACTGAGTTGGGATGTTTGTCTTTGCCGTCACAGTTGTACCTACCACTTTATCTTCCTCAAGGACCAATGCCTTCAGAGTTTCACATTCGGCAGCAGATGGAATGGTGTCTATTATTTACATGTGCTATGTATGTATGTGCTACGCACCGTGCATGTATTTTTCTAATTTAATCCTTGCCACAACTTTTTATGTTAGGTACTTTTTTCCTTCATCTTACAGAGGAGGAGAAGATGGAGGCTCACAGCAGTTAAGTTAACTTGCTTACAATAAGATGTAGAACTAGGGCTCCAAGCCCAGGTCTACTGGCTGTGAAGCTGGCACTCTTTCTAATCTTCACATCATCTTCACTCCTATTCCCCAAGATGACTGGGGCTTTCCATGCTGGCAGGATCTCATATTCCACGCCTTCTCTTGCCTTTGTAAAATTACACCTGTTTTAGTAAAGGAAGAATATTGTCTCATCATTTCAATCAATGCAGAAAAAGCATTGATAAAATTCAGTACCCATATGATGAAAATTCTCAGCAACTAAAAACTTCCTCAGTTGATAAAAAACATCTTTAAAAAATCAACATCTAATGTCTTACTTAATGGTGAAAGATTGAAAGCTTTCTCCCTAAAATCAGGAACAAAGTAAGAATGCCTGCTTTCACTTTTTTTTTTTTTTTTTTTTTTGAGACAGACTGTTGCTCTGTTGCCCAGGCTGGAGTACAGTGGCATGATCTCTGCTCACTGCAACCTCTGCCTCCCTGGTTCAAGGGATTCTTCTGCCTCAGCCTCCTGAGTAGCTGGGAATACAGGCGCGTACCACCACGTCCAGCTAATTTTTATACTTTTAGTAGAGATGGGGTTTCACCATGTTAGTCAGGCTGGTCCCAAACTCCTGACCTGGTGATCCACCCACCTATGCCTCTCAAAGTGCTGGGATTACAGGTGTGAGCCACCGCACCCAGCTGCTTTCACTTCTATTGAGCATTGTACCAGAGGGCTTGGCCATTGCCGTAAGGTAAGAAAAAAATGAAAGGCATACGGATCAAGGAGGAGCAAATAAAACTGTTCCTGTTTGCAGATATTATAATTGTTTGTATATAAAATCCCAGAGAATCTACAAAATAAATAATAAAAATAATATGTGAATTTAGTACGGTTGTAGGATACATGGTTATGATAAGAAAATCAACTGTATTCTTATATGCTAGCAGCAATAATTGGAAAATAAAGTTGTCTTTTTTTTTTTTTTTTTCCTGAGACAGAGTCTTACTCTGTCACCCAGGCTGGCGTGCAGAGGCATGATCTCAGCTCACTGCAATCCCCACCTCCTGGGTTCAAGCAATTCTCCTGCCTCAGCCTCCTGAGTAGCTGGGACTACAGGCACCAGCCACCATGCCTGGCTCATTTTTTTTTTTCTGTTTTGTTTTGTTTTTAGTAGAGTCAGAGTTTCACCGTGTTGGCCAGGCTGGTCTTGAACTCCTAACCTCAAGTGATCAGCTTGTCTCAGTCTCCCAAAGTGCTGGGATTACAAGCATGAACCACTGCGCCTGGCCAAAAATAAAGTTTTTAAAAACCAATTTCATTTATAATAGTACCACAAAACACAAAATAGTTAAAAATAAGTTTAATAAAAGATGTCCAAAGCTTCAACAGTGAGAACTATATATTATTGCAGAGAAAAATGTAAAAGATATACTTAACTGGAAAGCTATACTGTGTTCATTGATTCAAAGACTCAATGTTGTTAAAATGATAGTTCTTCCCAAATTGGCCTATAAATTCAACATATTCCCAGTCGAAATCTCAAGATCTTTTGTAGAAAGTGAGAATCTGATGCTAAAATGTATGACCATGCAAAAGACATAGGATAGCCAAAGCTAATTTTATTTGTATTTTTAATTTAATTTAACTAATTAATTTATTTTTGAGATGGAAATTCGCTCTTGTTGCCCAGGCTGCAGTGCAGTGGCATGATCTCAGTTCACCGCAACCTCTGCCTCCCAGCTTCAAGTGATTCTCCTGCCTCAGCCTCCTGAGTAGCTGAGATTACGGGTATGTGCCACCACACCTGGCTATGCCAAAGCTAACTTTAAAGAGAACCAAGTAGGAGAACTTTTCCTACCTGATTTCAATAATTTTATTGAAAAGTTAGAGTAATCAAGACAGTTGTAGTATTGGCAAAAAGATTAACATACAGATCAATGGAACAAAATGGAGTCTGGAAATATACACTCATATATAATAATAGGAGGTGTTTGATAAAGGTGCCAAAGCAATTCGTCAGAGAAAGAAAAGTTTTCAACAAGTGATGTAAAATAACTGAATACTATACAGAAACATAATGAACATCAATTCTTACTTCCCACCACATACAAAAATTAACCTGAAATGGACTATAGGCCTTTCTAGTTTTAGTAACACCTAAAACTAAAAATATATATAGAAGAAAATATTTGTAACCTTGGAGTAGGCAAAGATTTCTTAGATGTGTCACATAAATGACAAAATAAAGTGACTTCATCAAAATTAAAAAAAAATTTTTTTTTTTTTGAGACAGAGTCTTGTTCTGTCACCCAGGCTGGAGTGCTGTGTGTGGTCACAGCTCACTGCAGCCTTGACCTCCTGGACACAAGGAATCCTCCTTCTCCAGCCTCCTGAGTACCTGGGACCACAGGTGCATGCCACCATACCCAGCTAAGTTTTATATTTTCTGTAGAGATGGGGTCTCTCTATGTTGCCCAGGCTAACATTTAAAACTTTTATTTTCAAAAGACACTGATAAGAAAATGAAAAAGCAAACCACAAACTGGAAAAAAAAATACTATTCATTACACATATATCAGATAAAGAATTTGTTTCTATACTATACAAAGAATGCTTACAGTGAAATAAAAAAACAATTGAAACTTGTCAAAATATTTGAACAGACACTTCATGAAGACATAAAAATAGCCAATAAACACATGAAAAGATGTTTAATATCACTAGTCATCAGAGAAATGCAAATTAAAACCACAAGAAGATACCGCTATTCCCCCATTGAAGTGGCTAAAATTAAAGCCTGTCATGCTAAGTCTTGGCAAGAATGTGAGGCAAATGGAGTTATTATACCTTGTTGGGAAAACCAAATGGTGCAACTACTTTGAAAAACAGTTTGGTAGTTTCTTAAAAAATTAAATATCCAACTACCAAGTGACCCAGCCATTCTACTGGGTAACTTGGCCGATGAATATTTAACTTTTTTTTTCAGTCTGCTTCACTATGGTAACCATTTTACTATCTGCATGTATCCCATTACATCACACTGTAAACCTCAAATATACACAATAAACTTTTAAAGAAAAATAGAATACAGTCCATAACAATAGTAGGAAATAATAGTAAGAAAAACATGCTAATAAATTTGAAAACATACACAAAATACACTGTACATAGATACAGATATGGCTGGGTCTTTAATGAATGAAAAACTGGAGAAAACATGATTTATAGCACAGTATCATTTATTTTAATCTTTAAAAATCATACGCCATACATTTTACTGGTGTGTGCATTACCCCAGAGGGTGCTGATGGGGTGAGGAGTGAGAAGAGCACACCTGCAAAGACCCAAAGGAACCAGCCCTCTGAATGAACCCAGCCATTCTACTGGGTCACTTGGTAGATGGATATTTACCCAAGAAAAATGAAAACATGTCCACAGAAGAACTGTTCATAAATGCTCATAGCAGCATTTGAAATAGTCCCAAATGGGAAACAACCCAAATGCCCATCAGTATGTGAATGGATACCAAATTGTGGCACAGCAGTTCTCTCGGGAACTACATTCCAAGACCCCCAGTGGATGCCTGAAACCACAGATAGTACTGAACCCTTGTATCACTGTGTTTTTTCCTATACGCACATACCTACAATAAAGTTTAATTTATAAATTAGGCACAGTAAGAGATGAACAACACTAATCGTAAAATAGAACAACGATAACAACATATTATTATATAAGTTATATGGGCCAGGCATGGTGGGCCCATATAACTTTTATTCCAGCACTTTGGGAGGCCAAGGCAGGCAGATCACCTGAGGTCAGGAGTTTGAGACCAGCCTGGCCAACATGGTGAAACCCCGTCTCTACTTAAAAAAAATAAATAAAATTAGCAGGGTGTGGTGGTGGGCACCTGTAATCCCAGTAACTTGGGGGCTGAGGCAAGAGAATCGCTTGAACCCAAAGGCAGAGGTTGCAGTGAACTGAGATCGCGCCATTGCACTCCAGCCTGGACAACAAGAGCGAAACTCCGTCATAAATAAATAAGTAAATAAATAAATAAAGTTATATGAATGTAGCCTCTTTCTCTCTCAAAGTAGCTTGTAGTATCACACTGCTGGTAACTGAAACCAAGGAAGGTGAGACCATGGATAACAGGGGACAGCTGTGTATCGATATAACCAAATGTGACCAGTGATAAAAAGGAACAAACTAGCCAGGCACAGTGGCTCACGCCTGTAATCCCAGCACTTTGAGAGGCTGAGGCAGGTAGACTTCCTGAGCACAGGAGTTCGAGACCAGCCTGGGCAACACAGTGAAACTGTGTCTTTACTAAAATACAAAAATACAAAAAATTAGTTGGGCATGGTGGTGTGCGCCTGTCATCCCAGCTACTCAGGAGGCTGAGGCAGGAGAATTGCTTGAACCTGGGAGGCAGAGGTTACAGTGAGCCGAGATCACACCACTACACTCTAGCCTGAGCAACAGAGTGAGACTCCATCTCAAAAAAAAAAAAAAGAAGAAGAAGAAGAAAGAAACAAACTATCACTGCATGCAACAGCCTGGATCAATCCTAAAATCATCATGTGAAGTAAAAGATGCCAGACACTCACCTCAAGTACATACACACTATGTTTCCATTTATCTAAAATTTTTAAAAATGCACACTAATCTATGGTGATAGAAAGCAGATGAGTAGCTGCTGAGGATGGGGTGCAGACAGGGATAGATTACACAGGGCACAAGGAAACTTTAGGAGGTGATGAAAATGTTCACTCTCTTAGTCATGGTAATTTGCTAAAACTCATCAAATTGTACAGTTTTAGTTTTTGCAGCTTGTTGAATGTCAATCATGCCTCAACAACGTGGAAAGAAACTCCACCTGAACTCCACCTGTCCTGGGCCCATTTGTTCAGAGCCTACTCTTGGTTTCCTAAGGGCCAAATCATCAAGCAGTAAAATCACAAGAGGCTTTTGAGAACCCAAGGAAGAGGAACTACTAAAGGCCAAGAGGGGCCATCCAGACTACGTGCATTCTCCTTCCCTAAAGCCTTCTTGGCTTGGGAGCACAAAGTGGTGTGTAGACGTGGGCTGAATGGAGGTTAGCAGGCATTTGGTGCACTCACATGGTGCGCTGGTGAACAAGACTTGAAGGTGCCGACAGGCATGGGCCATGTGAAGATGCAGGAGGCTGGTGCTGGGGGTTGAATGACCCAGGTGATACAGATGAGGAGCACCCAGAGGGTGATATCTGCTGGCAGCCACCCTCCCTCTTTGGCCTACTTCTGCTTAGCATTTTCAACTCTGACTTACATGAGAACATAAATTTCACGCTTGTTAAATACACATTCAGCAAATATCAATTGAGTCCTACAATGTGACAGGCACCAGTTCAGCCCCACAAAGGATACATGACGGGAGGAGAAGACTTGGCCACCTGGAGCTTAAGCAATAAAGAAAGGCTGTGAGACTTACATACTCATGAATATGCCATTCAAAGTCTTGATTTGACACACAGAGCTCTGCTTAGAGAAGGAGCATGGGGTTCCAGGGACTGCAACGTGGAGAGTGTACGGGGACAGGAGGGCACACGGCCAGGGAGCCCAGAGGGCTGGATGAGTCTGGCCTTGCGCCATTTGGGTGTTTGGTCTGAGAGAAGGGCAGCGATGGAGGCTTTAGAGAAGGGGGGGATGTGGTCGGATTTATGGTTTTACTAGATTGCTTGAGCTGGAGGGGGACTTGGCAGCAGAGGAGGATGGCAACCCAGGAGAGAGAAGGCAGGGCCTGAGCCGTACGAGGAGTAGCCTGCGCCGTACGAGGAGTAGCCTGCGCACACAGCCCTCAAATGCACTCCTCAACCCTGGCCTAAGCGTTGTGACCCTAAGCTGTCTCACACCTCTTGTCCCCTATCCCTGCCCCTCCAGCTCAGGCTCTTCTTGTCTTGGTGTGTCACTGTGAGCGTTGTGTTTCTGAACTCATCTCTGAGTGTCTGCCCCCATCCTTGCCCCTCATAAAAGCGTATCGATTTTGGTGTGGACAGATCTGGCTGCAAACCTTGGCTCCATTACTTGCAGCTATGACCTTGGGCAAGTTACTAATTTTCCTGAGCCTCAGTTTTCTCATCTTTACAATGGGGATATCTCCCTCAGTAGGATGACTGTGAGGATTAAACTGAATGAATATGTGAAGTGCTAGGTAATCAACTTTAGCCCTTCCCTCAGGTTTTGCCCCAATAAATCAAAATGACCTTTAATTTGGGGACAGAGAGGCAAATGACAAAAACATTAGGAAATGCTGGGAATGTTAAAAATAACCTCTAGGGCAGAACGTCTCTAGGCAGAAGCAGGGTCCAGTACAATCCCCCCTTCCCATTCAGTTAGGAGGCAGGTTAGAAAGCACTGAGGGTGTGGGGGCCTCAGCAGCCCCTGCACTAGGAAGGCAGGAGCAGGAGTTCCCGCTCCTACAAGACACAGGCTGGCCCATCTCGGGGAGGCTCGCCAGCACTGAGTGCTTCTCAACTAAAGGCGATTCTGCCCTCCAGGGAGGCTTGGCAATGTCTGGAAACATCTGACTGTCACAGCAGGTGAGGGCTACCAGCGTCTGGCAGGTGGAGGCCAGGGATGCCACCGAACATCCTATAATGCAAGGAGAGGGAGGACAGCGTCCCCCCACAACAAAGAATTTTCCAGCCTCCAATCTCATTAGTACCGTGGTTGAGAAACTCTAGGCTAGTAAGAAAGCTGGGTCCAAATTCCAACTCTCTCATTACAGCAGTGTGACTTTGGGAAGGGATTTAACTTCTCTGTGCTGGTTTCTACATCTGTAAAATGAAGATGATAATCACAGTACCCCCATAAGGTTGTTGTGAGCATTAAAAGAGTTTATAGTAGGCATTATGTTTAAATTACTGACTAGTGCCTAGAAAAACCCTATGTAGGAGTTGGGAATTGAACCGTCTCCCATTGGAGATGCCATCAGGGTCATAGCTCTTCCCCCAGGGGCCACATCCTTGCCACACTCCCAGATAATTCCTCTCTTCCCTGGGCTGCACATCCCCATTCTTTTCTGCTGACACAGTGGCCAGAAACTTCACCATGCCGTTCTGTTTTCTGAAAGGATTCTGGTAAGTCAGAGTGACTTTTTTAAAAAGCCACCCTAGGCCTGGCACGCTGGCTCATGCCTGTAATCCCAGCACTTTGGGAGGCCAAGGCAGGTGGATCACGAGGTCAGGAGATCGAGATCAACGTGACCAACATGGTGAAACCCTGTCTCTACTAAAAATGCAAAAATTAGCCAAGTGTGGTGGCACGTGCCTATAATCCCAGCTACTCAGGGGGCTGAGGCAGGAGAATTGCTTGAACCTGGGAGGCAGGAGAATTGCTTGAACCTGGGAGGCAGAGGTTGCAGTGAGCCGAGATGGCGTCACTGCACTCCCGCCTGGGCAACAGAGTGTGACTCCATCTAAAAAAAAAAAAAAAAAAAAAAAAGCCACCCTAGCTTGTACCAAAGCCCAGTGTCCTGAAAGCACAGAGGGACCATGACACTATCACCTTCCTAACCCGATGCAACCCTCTGGTGAATGTTACCTAAGACGGGGTTGGCATTTGTCATGAGAGTTGTGTGCTGCTGTTGGCTACTTATACTTTGATCAGCTGGAAACTCCCAGTCCTTCTTCAGCAAAGAAAGAGTCCCAGGGTGGAAAGGGTCCTGAGAGGGCATCACAGAGAACGTGGCTCTCCAGTGACAAGTGCTGTATCAAAAAGGAGTTTTCCACTCAGCCTGAACATTCAGTGAACTAAAACTCTGCTTTCCTTGGGATTAAGCAGGGTGGCGTTGAACTGAAAAGAACCTCCCGGAAAAGGTATGTCACCAAGCAGGAGGCCCTAACACCTGCGCACCTTATTCCTCTCTTGCCTCATCTCATCAGCAGGATCATTAGTCTGATTCACTCTATCATTTCGTAAACTCCTCAGAGAATAGCTTCTTCTAGAAACAGGATCATAGAAAAGATTCTCCTGGCTGGGCATGGTGGCTTACACCTATTATCTCAGCATTTTGGGAGATCAAGGTGGGCACATCACCTGAGGTCAGGAGTTCAAGACCAGCCTGGTCAACATGGTAAAACCCTGTCTCTACTAAAAAAAAAAATAGCCAGGTGTGATGGTGTGTGTCTGTAAACCCAGGTACTTGGGAGGCTGAGGCAGGAGAATCACTTGAACCTGGGAAGAGGAGGTTGCAGTGAGCTGCACTCCAGCCTGGGCAAAGAGCTGGACTTCGTCTCAAAAAAAACGAAAAGAAAAGAAAATCTCCTTTGTCTAACAACTTTACCCCACAGCTGTCTGCAGAGTAGCTGTTTCACAAATAAAACAGGAGATGCAGCTACTGCAAATAGCAAAAGCCACTTCACTTCCAAACTTTCCCAAATCCCGGGGGAGCCCACTCAAGCATTCCTCCAATAGAGAGCCTGTTAAACCGTAATGACTTTAATTTGGTCCAATTAACCTCACACTGGGCTAACTTCTGCCCTTAGCTATGGGTTGGCAGCTACTGCTGACTCCAGGTACAGTAGCGGGCAGGTAACAGCAGAAACTAACGCAGTGTATGAAAGGAAAATATGTTCGCCACGTCCTCCAAGCAGGAGGGGAAAAACGACCCAGCTCAGGCATGCTGCTCCAAAGTGCACATTCAACCCAGAAATCTTCCGAGAAGCCAAATGAGGTGAAAACAGGACACGCCAACTGAGAATGCGAGTGAGTTTTGTTTGTTTAACATTGTCAGTTGCCTTTCATTTGCAGAACATACTGAATGGATGTGATTTCCAGCTCTCTGTGATTATAAGGATGATCCAATTCCTTTCAAGGCATAAAAGCCTTTTCTTGCCGAGTTGTCTTTGGGAATTCTTCACTTGAAGTTTATTCTTTCAGTATAAGGCTGCCCTGCCCAAGCGGAAGACTGAGAGCCTGCTGTCTCTTTTACACATAGTGTCCTGTGTGGGGTCTTCCACACCCAGGATTAATGTTCTTTTTGGGCATTTGAATGCTGATTTTAACCATCAATAGGCTATGGTTTGTAACTGAATAATGGGAAATGGCAATAGAACACTCGGGGCAGGGCCTGAGAGCTGAGGTCTTCTGACCCAGCCACCTGGATTATATAAGAGAAATCAGAACCCAGATTCCAGAGTGTGCTCCGCAGAACCCTGGGGTCCTGAGAGGATTAAGTGAGGGGCATGGGGGAGGAAGCCGAGCACATCCAACCCCTCTTCCCGTTCAGCTAGAGCATCTCCATTTTGATATATTTTTAACTTTTAAAGTTTAACATTTATACAGAAAAGCGCACCAATCATAAAGCACAGCTCAGCTTTTATAAACAGAACACACCTGCAGAACCAGCCCAGATCCAGAAACCGGGGTGCCCCTCACTGCTCCCTTTCAACACCACCCCAGAAGGGAAGCCACTGCCCTGGCTTCTCACAGCATCTCAGTGATCCATTTTATACATTTGGGGTTCACACAGGATTTTAAAAAACTTTTTATTTTGAAATAATTATAGAGTCACAGGAAGTTGCTAAGAGAGTACACAGAATCACATCGAATTTTATATTCGTTTTCAATATTCAGAAACAAAATTTTTTTTTTAAGTTTAAAAACCAGTGGTTTAAACTAAATTAGCCAATGGATGGGTTTTAGAGTCAGGCCACATGACACTGAATCCAAATTCCTTCCCTCACCAGCACATGACCCCAGACTTGTCCCCTAATCATCCTGAGCTACGAATCAGGCTAATACTGCCTTTTTGCTATTGGTGGGATTCAAATCAAAGTGAGACTGTGTGCGAACGTGTGTACACGTGTGGCGTGGCAGGAGGAGGTGCGCAGAGTGATGAATTCGGCAGGAGTGTCTGGCAGTGCCTCTCCCATCTGCAGCTTCGTCTGGTTTTCAATCAAGCACTAGTGCGCGCCCAGCACCCCAGCTCCTCCACCATTCCTCTGCCTCCCATGCCTGCAGCAGCTTCGCCCTCCAGCTGTTTAGGCAGGTGGGGTCTGGAGGAGTAGCTGCCCGGGTGGGAGAGCTGGGGAGGACTGACCAAGCCGGTCCAGGAGCCTGTGTCCCTCCCCGACTGCCCCGGCCTGGCCTGCCTTTGGTGCCTCACCTGTGGGCTGGCCATTGTGAATTCAGCCCTGCTCACGTGCCACCTGGTAAGGCCACTCTACCCCCCGCCACCCCCACTCTGGGAAAGGGTGTGGCTCTCTGCTCATTAAAGGAGAATTCCCACTGTGGATGGGTAACAAAAGGCAACCCTCAAGGAGTGACATTACTAAATCCAAAGGAATCCAGCCTCCTCTCATTAGTGGGAGGAGAGCTGAGGGCGACTCTCGGCCAATTGGCCCTGAGTCATCAAGGGAAGAAAGGCCAAGCCCAAATGACCCATCTCAGAGGCCTTGCCCTGGACAGACAGGGGCCAGGAGCCACCTGAGAGAGATAACATCTGGGCGGGCCTGAGGCTGGATTCACCAGCGTTTAACAATGGACAAAGGCTGTCCACTCTGCCCACCTAAGACCGCGCCTGCCCCACCTCCAGATCCAGGAAGTTGGCAGGCAGGCAGCAGCGCTCAGGGAGGCCTCCAGATCAGCCCCCACAGGTCTACACCGTGGAACCTGCTTCTCCTCCCAGGAAAGACTTCTGGCCTCACCCCCTCTTCTAGAGCACGTGATTCTAATGAAATGGAGCTTCCCACTGGGGCCTAGATTCCCATTCTGCCCATGTCACCTGTCCCTAGAGGAGACGCTACCCTCCTTGCCCCTGCAGGAGTTGCCCTGTTGTGCCTCTGCGAGGGCTTGGCCCTGGCCCCAAGTGCCTCCTCTCTCTGCCTTCCAGGGGCTTCTCTACTCCAGCACTTCCTTCGGGCCCACCCTCTGGGGGTTGTCAGTCCAAGGATGGATAGAGCGGAAGAACCTGTTCCTCTGGTTGCCTGCCATCTTTCAGGTGTCAAAATGTGGCACACTCCAGTGACACCTCTGGAGACCAGAGCAGGACCCAGCCTGCCCCTAGAGGCAGCTGTGCCATTCTGGGAACGTTCCCCTTTCCTTCCTCAGTGGTTAATCTTCAGGTGGCAGTTTTAAGACTAAAGTCAGGAAGCTCTGGCAGAAGAGGCAATGATGTTGATGGTGATAATGATAATAATAATAACAACAGGGTGGTGGGAGGGACGGCGAGCGCGTGGGAGTGAGGACAAGTCCCAGGCGGTAGTCTTAAGTAGTCTGTACATCCTGCTGCTAATGACAGGCATCACTTACTGAATACCTATGTGAACCATGGGTTGCACTATGTGCTTTGCATGTGTTGTGCCAGTTAACCCAATAACATAATGACAGGCATCACTTACTGAATACCTATATGAACCACGGGTTGCACTATGTGCTTTGCATGTGTTGTGCCGTTTAATCCTCCCCAATAACCCTATAGAGGTCGTCATCACAGGGTTATGATTCTCCAAGTAACTTGCTTAAGGTCAAGTAGCTAGTAAACACAAAACTAGAACATGAACTCAAGTCTGTGTGACTCCACGCTCCTTTCCTTTTTCTCTCTCGGTCCCTTGTCCATCTTACAGATACTCTTAACCTTCCTAATTTTCTGTTCTTGAAAGGGTTTATTTTTAGCTAACCACCTGCTACGCTTGTTGAGACTAACCAACACCTGTTCAAGCTTAAGGCGTCACCCACCCTGGGGGTGTTTGCGTTTTAATGGGAGCCTGGGTGACAAGACAGTAACCAACATTTACGTAGAGCAGTGGCTCTCAAAGTGATGATGTAGGCATTGCAGTTTGTAGACACTGTTTGCACTCATTATCTCATTGTTTTATAGTAGTGCTTCTCAAACTTTAGAGGGCATCAGAATCACCGGGAGGACTTGGGAAATCACAGATTACTGGGCCTTGCCCAGAGTTCCCTTTTTTTTTTTTTTTTTTTTGAGACAGAGTCTTGCTGTGGTGCCCAGGCTGGAGTACAGTGGCATAATCTTGGGTCACTGCAACCTCCGCCTTCATGTTCAAGTGATTCTCCTGTCTTAGCCTCCCGAGTAGCTGGGACTACAGGTGTGTACCACCAGGCCCGGCTAATTTTTTTGTATTTTTAGTAGAGACGGGGTTTCACTGTGTTAGGCAGGATGGTCTCCATCTCCTGAACTCGTGATCCGCCCCCCTCGGCCTCCCAAAGTGCTGGTATAACAGGCATGAAC
This sequence comes from Cacajao melanocephalus, assembly GCA_963573385.1. Classification (NCBI taxonomy): domain Eukaryota; kingdom Metazoa; phylum Chordata; class Mammalia; order Primates; family Pitheciidae; genus Cacajao; species Cacajao melanocephalus. The sequence goes on from CAUYLG010013421.1 coordinate 15,928, forward strand.
CACCACACCTGGCCCAGAGTTTCTGATTCTGCAGGTTTGGGGTAGGGCCTGAGAATTTGCCTTTTCAACAAGTTTCAGGTGATGCTGGTAATGCTGGCCTGGGAACCACGGTTTGGAAACCATTGCCTTATAGCAATCCAATAAGATTAGAACAGCAGGCATTCTCCTTTCCATTTTTTAGACAAAGAAATTGAAGTGCAGGGAAGGAGATGACTTGTGGACTTGTGATTGAGTGATAGAATTGTCAAAAAGCAGGCAAAGGACTTTGACCCAAGATGGGCCTCTTCTATATCATTATTTCTCAACAGGTCTGTGCAGTACTGAGATTATTGCAAAGATGATTTTAAAAAATTATATGAGCCTCTACTGGATCACCCTCGTGGCTATGGAGACCTGAGTGCTGCCTGCTCTTCAGGGCACACGGCTGCATTTCTGTATGCAAAGGCATTACCGCAGTGAGGTGGGAGCACGTGGCAGGGAAGCCTGCCAGACTCAAAGGTCACATTCACGTGTATGCAGACATGCCGCACACAGCCCTGTTTTACTTTGCTTTTATCTAACAGTTTGCAGTGAGAATTGGCCAACAGGACCCAAACTATGTCTTCAAGTGGAAAAGACAGACGTCTCTGAAGGCTGCAGCCGAGCTGACTCTCAGGGATTTCTCCTGGCAGAGCTTTGGTTAACTATGAGTATGACATCCTGAAGTGGCAGAAATCACCCTGAAGTTACTAGTTTCCACAATGTACCTGGCTGTGTAGGCATCCTCTGCTAGTGGCATTATTAAAGTGCAGGCTGGGTGCGGTGGCTCACGCCTGTAATCCCATCATTTTGGGAGGCCGGAGAGGGTGGATCACAAGGTCAGGAGTTCGAGACCAGCCTGACCAACATGGTGAAACCCTCCCTGTCTCTACTAAAAATACAACAATCAGCTGAGCATGGTGGCATGTGCCTGTAATCCCAGCTAATCGGGAGGCTGAGGCAGGAGAATTGCTTAAACTGGGACCCGGAAGGCAGAGGTTGCAGTGAGCCAAGACTCCATCTCATAAATAAATAGATAAATAAATAAATAAAATAAAATAATGTCCAGTGCAGAAACAGATGCAGACTCATGCTAAATCGACCACTTAATTCAGTGTTGGCAATTTAGTTTCAGCAAAACCAGACACTTACCTAAGAGCCATAGGATTAAGGAGTTTTTATTAAATTTCATATTTAGTTTATATTTAATTTGGACATATTCAGGAAACAAACATGGTGAAAATAATTTAAATCCATACTAAGAGGTTTGAGGGGTTTTGTTTGTTTTTTTAAACAGAGAGCCATACGGTATCTTAAGTTTAAGAAATCCTGCTCTATCTACATTGCCCCCAGTTAAGATCCTAATAAATACATACTTCACCTTGGGATCCCCACTGTGTGTGATGCCTCTTCTTCCCCACTCCCCAGGGGCTGTGACTTTTCTTACAAAAGTGAAATTGAGTTTTAAGAATACGATGAAAAGTTTTGATAAATGGAACTAAAGAACATAACAGTAAAGTAAAAAAGTATAAAAAAAAAAAAAAAGAGAGAGAGAGAGAGAGAGAGAGAGATGTCCCCACGGAGCATTCTGTGGCCTGAATGGTAATGTGTCCGGGTAAGGGTCACTGTGCCCTGGTCACACCATTGCCCTGGGGCAGCCAGTGTCAGGGATTTTACAGCCTGGTAGTCAAGGAGGAACTTAGTCATCCCAGTGAAGTGGAAAGGGCACTGGATTTAAAGACAGTCTGTGTGGGTGCTGTTGTGCAAGCTTGTAGTGCCAGCTACTCTGGAGGCTGAGGCAGGAGGATCACTTGAGCCCAGGAGTGGGAGGATGCAGTGAGCTATGATCGTGCCATGTACTCCAGCTTGGGCAACAGAGCAAGACTCTGTCTCTAAAAAAAAAAAATTAAAAAATAAAAATAAATAAAGGCAGGTTATAGGCTCTGCTCTAGCATTTCTGAGTCATATGACTTTAGACAGCTTACTTAATTAGCTTCTGAGTCTCAGTTTTACTGTCTGTAAAATGGGACTGTGCTCAGAGTGCTTCCGCTTTTAAAGGAGATTATGTCAGTGGGAGCCTGTCTACACTGCAAAGCGCCAGACACATGTTTGTCCTTATTGTTTCATCTGTGTTTTTTACCAGTGCTGAATGCCTCCCCCACCACTTCTGTAACTCTTCTCTTTCATCTTACTGCTCCTCCTGCCCCATCCATAGGGCAGTACTAGCCCCTCAGTCCCCATTGCCAGGAGGGGTCAGCTCCATAGAGGCCACTTTCCAGGGCATGCAGAGAGAGGGTTGAGTCTGTCTTGCTAAACTTGGGGGGCCTTGGAAGTCTTCTGATCCCACCCTTCTTGGGAGGGATAAGGAAGTGAAACCAGACCCCATGGATGTGACCTTCTTTTTTTTTTTTGAGACAGAGTCTTGCTCCGTCGCCAGGCACCAGGCTGGAGTGCAGAGGCGTGATCTCGGCTCACTGCAACCTCCGCCTCCCGGGTTCAAGCAATTCTCCTGCCTCAGCCGCCCGAGTAGCTGGGACTACAGACGTGCACCACCATGCCCAGCTAATTTTAATATTTTAGTAGAGACGGGGTTTCACTATGTTGGCCAGGATGGTCTCGATCTCTTGACCTCGTGATCTGCCCGCCTCGGCCTCCCAAAGTGCTGGGATTACAGGCTTGAGCCACCGCACCTGGCCAGATGTGACCTTCTTAATGCAACACTGGGACAAAGGAAGATCGAGGAATGCACTCTCTGGGATCCTTTTTCAATAAGTTCTCTCTTTCCCCATTCTTTCTCTTATATACAAGGATGGAAAAGGGGCCCGATTTTCTGGAGGCTTGAGGCCCATTTGGCAGAGAGAGACATAGAGAAAAGCCAGAGAACCCCGCCTGGGTGGGAGATACAGACCAGGACTCCTCATGTGTGGGAAGGGAGGGCATGGTGGCAGGGGACAAAAGGAACAAGCTACTGGAGGGCTCCCAGTCCCCAGGAGGATTCGGAAGGAAGGCTGAGGTATTCCTGTTAGGAATATTCTCAGAAGACTCTCCTGGTAGAGAAGTTCTTTTTTTTTTCCCCCTTCTGTTTTTACCCATTAAGATGGTAATTCCAAAAGATCACTTGCAGGGAGGGGATGGGAGCTGGGAGGGCTGAAAGAAGTGGAGTGAGTCATTGCAGAAAACTTGAGGGGGGCAGCGAAGGGGCTCAGGATCTGAAACAGGAAAGGCTGGGCCCTCTGTTACTCATAGGATGTGTCAATCATTCCAGCTTGGCAAATGGCAGGGAACCCAGAGGGACTTTTCCCACTGGAATCAGGGCCCTGAGCCTGAGGACATATTTAATTTTTAAAAAAGTTATTTGGCTGAAAATGAAAAGAAAAGTGAATTAGAAAGAAAAATGTTAACCTCAAGAATCTGTAGATTCCAGAGAGGTTAGGGCCAGGCAAGGGCCTAAGAGAGGTGTTTCTTTTTTGTCTGTGAGCCATTCTATCAGAAATTCTTATCTGTGCATGCTGCTGCATGATGTTTGTATTTTTTATTTATTAATTTTTTTAAGCTTCGTGGCAAGAAATACCTGGCGTTTTCTATGGTAAAGGTTTTCACTATGCAGACATGTAGCTGTGTATCAGTAACACAAAAGCAGTCTGAAGAACTTTTTTCAGATCGTAGTATACAGTTTACAGGCCTAGAATTAGTCTATAATAAGTTGTGGTCGGGTCAAGAAAGTTATTGATATTTGGAAGTCAGAACTATCTATCCTCAAGAACTATTGGATGTAGTAAATCAAAAACATGCCTCATTTTTGGATGTAGGTTTACAGTACTGGAGATGACTTAACTTCATTCTAGCCGATTTGTGATATGAGTGAGGCATGGAGTCTGGCTCATAGCAGACAATTCAGTACTGATTCTGAAACATATCTCCAAGCTTCTGGAAGTACCGTGTCTTCTAGGTGGTCAATCCACTGAAATTGAGTCACCCTCATGTGACAGATGCTTGATACCACAGCCACCCCCCGGTGCTCAAACTCCAGAGGCAGCTAGAGAAACTTAGGCATGATTCATATTGCTTCATCTGTGACTCCTTAAATTGTGACTTCATTTTCTCCAAATGGCTCTGCAGTGTTTCAAATGTGACGCTGTGGCACCCAGGGCAGTTCAGGAACGGAATAGAAAGGCTGTCTCAGATTCCTTTTCAAACCCCATGCCCACGTCATTCTGGTCACCTACACTTCCGTGTTCACGGTAGAAATGCTCTCCTTGGGAGGCCAAGGCGGGTGGATCACAAGGTCCAGAATTC
>CAUYLG010013422.1:0-49813 GCA_963573385.1 Cacajao melanocephalus
AACACCCAACTATAAAAATATAAAAAAAAAAACAAATTTTCTTTCTTTTTTTATAAAATAAAAACAAATAAAAAAATTTTATAAAAAAAAAAAAAAAAAAAAAAAAAAAAAAAAAAAACCTCTTCATCAGGATTCAGACCAAATGTATGTGCCTACCAAGTGACATACTGCACAATTCTAAGCACTTCATAAATGCTCACTGAAGCCCATGCCTGCAAAGATTCAGAGAAATTGCTGCCCAGCCCCACTCTCTGGGGAAGGGCCATATGCAAAAGTGAGTCATATTTGCCATCTGCACAGTACATTCCAGAATGACCAGCATGCATTCTCTTTGAGGTCATTCATAGTCCCCATTTTACAGATGGACAATCAGAGAGGGAAAGAGAGGTGACACAACTCCTGTCCTCATTGCTTCTCTCAGGATCCACAGAAATTAGTAAGCTCCTTTTTCATTGAAATGATTTTTTTTAAAGCAACAACTTTTGCCAGATTGCAGATGCAGAGTTCAGAGCATGACCATTTTTCAACAGGAAACATGGCATCTACAATGACTGCTACCAAGTGTAAAATGAAGAACATATTTCTTCCTCCTTCCTGGGGAAGCTTATAATGGCAGATACTCATAGGCCACTACACCAACCAATAACAGTTCTGGGTAAGCCACTCAAAAGAAATAAGTGCCTGTTGTATTGCGGCATCATTGTGATGATATTTTGGAAGTGAAATAAGATTAAGATGCTTAAAATCCATTAATTTTTTCCCCAAGTGCAAATTTACAGTCATAGCAAAAAAAAAAATTAAAAATAGAAAGCCTGCCTATTCAGCAACCCTAATGACATTACTAGAATATGTCATTATTCTACATATGACCCCAGGCAAATTACTTTAATTTTCCTAAGCCTCATTTTTCTCATCTGTAAAATGATGCTATAAATAGTATTAGCCTCTCAACCCAAGTGATTTGATGATTAAATGATTCATTGTGTATTTAAAAACTTGACACAGTGCCTAGCACCTAGTAAGAGCTGAGTAAATGTTAGAATTCTCATACTGTGCCAAGTTCAAATACATTACTTGAACTGGCAAATGATGACCCTTCCCAATGGAAGGATAAAGAATTCCTGCTTTCTGAATTACAGACAGGCCTTAGCCAAATGCTGGCCATTGACAAATGCATCTCCAAATTATTGTTGAGCATCCATTATTTATAATTTACATGAAAAGAGGGCCACTGTGCAATTTCTGAAATCATGACAGTACTTTCTGCCCCGCGGTGAACTCTGCTGCAGTCTGTGGGTGAGCTGAAGTGGAGAAACCATATGCAGAGAAGGATCCAGGTTGTTCCAGGGCATAGATTCCAACTCTGGAGCATGGATGTGGGCAGCTGGGCAAGTTTCATCAGCCTGGCAGCAGCTAAGCCTAGAGCAGCTCCTTTGAATAAAGGTTTCCAGCTGACTGCACATCTAAGTGGCAGGGTCAGGAATGGCCTTAGGTTCTGAAAGGCAAAGATGTATCCACAATCTGAGAAGAGCCTTTACTCCAGGGATGTACAAAGAAGAGGGCTCACCCCCATCAGTCTCGTGAGCTGCAGACACATATGCTTGGAATAAGGACCCCCCAAAGCTGTCACCTTTGAATAGCAGAGTGGCTGGTTATTACAAAGTTTCATAACTCAGTAGGTGTATTTGTTCATAAGGCTTCGGATAAATGTGAATTCTCCACGTAACCAACCTGAAAGATGATGTAACCAACCTAAGAGATTGCTATTCATCTCAATTAGCAATTGATAAACATAATTAATTTAGTTTGTGGCCAGTGTCATCATGAAATCCTAGACATGCAAGACTCTGAAGAGAATATAAACATCATGCAATTCACCGTCTTCAGGGTATAAAGAAAATGCAGTCATAGGAGATATGTTGACTGGCCCAAGTCGTCACAATTAGCCACACTAGATGAGAATTCAGTGCTTTATAATTTTTTGAGAAACTGTTTGCCACCACCACCATCCTTACCTCAGGACCATGACTCACATATTCTATCAGTTTAGCCATAAAAAATACTCAGTTGACTAACTAGTTTTAGAAAATCTTGGGCCACAGGTTGAATAGTCTCTTTTTTTTTTTTTTTTTTTTGGAAACCTCAAACGACCTGCTCCCTTGCAACTGAACAAGGACAGCCGAATATACCTAAAGGCCAATCCTAAGACTTCCCCATGCTCCTTCCAAAAATCTCACCTTAATAGAATACCCTCTTTCTTTTCTATAAAACTCATTTTTCTTTCAAATCACCTTGAACCTCTACAGGAGCAAAAGTGACCATACATATTTCCCTTGGTATAGCAAACACATGAATAAACAGTATTGGCTAATTTGATTTCTAACTCAGTTTTGGTTTTGGCATAGAACTTGAATATAAATATGTTGTTTAAAAACCCTTCCAAGTGAATAACATTTTTTTAAATATAGAATTTTAGAATTTAGTAGCTCCAGAACACCTTAATAGCAATCCCTACATGAGCCTTTTGAGCTGAGGCAGTACAAACCTCATGCATGATTTAGATACTTTCTCCCTGTGACAGCTATCAACAATATTCCAAATGATAAGTTATTTGTCATCCTGTGTCTTGAGTCACTGATGCAACCGAGATGAAAATTGATCTATTTTGTACACATAGTATGAGTGAGATATAAACTTAAGTGTGTTAAACCATAGAAATTTGGAGAGTTTATTGTTATAGCAGTATAACCTACTCCATCCTGATTAATCCATCTAGTAAAGTCTTGGATTGAACAAATGCACAAGAGAGATTTATTTACTTAAATTTATTGGAAAAAAATTGATTAAGTACAGTTAATTTTTCTGACTTATGGTCCATATCATCTGAACTTTAGAAAACTTTAGTTCATGCATGGAGACTAAAGGAAACATAATAAAGACATAGACACAAAAAACTGTTAATACAAAATCAACCTCTGTTAAATGCTGTAATGGAAAAATAAATAAAGGGCTCTGGGAGCAGAGTGAGGTTGAATTAACTCTGCTTGGCAGATCTGAGAAAGACTCAAGGAGGTTATATCATTAAATCATTAAATCTATGCCTATAAGAACTTCTCTGGGTGGTGATGAGAAGCAACAGAAAGAAAACACTATGAATAAAAGCACACCCTGCAGTTCTGTTGGTTTACTGAGCTACAATAATAATTACATAAGAGCCTACAATAGTCCCCTATGGTTTTGACAACAGATAAAATCAAAAGATCATTTTCTAGCTGCTAAATGATCTCCCTAGAAGTCTGCTTGAGGAAGATGATACTTCATGTAGGTAGCTCATGTAGAGAGCTCATGTAGAGATCGCTGTTAAAGTGTTCTGGAGCCGTTACATTTTAAAGTCTGTATTTTAAAAATGTTATTTAATGATCAGGGGTTTTTCTTATAATAGCTTCCTGTTCAAATTCTACTTTACCAAAAACAAAAGTAAGTTACAGATCAAATTAGCAAAGGCTGTTTGATCACACACTTGCTATAGTGAAGGAAACATCTACCATCACTTTAACTTACATTTATTTCATCATGTTCACCAATTCTATACTTATATGGTGATCCTTCCCAAGGGGCTCTGTCAAGGTGAGATTCTCCCTTACGTGGTAAGCAATAAACTCTACATTGTCTTACAAACAGGTTGTTTTGGTGATGTTTTAGGGAGCCAGCATTCAACAGTCACCACTTTTCCAGTCCCCAGTATCAGTTTACTCAGTCACCACCAATAACCAGATCAGTAAACCAACATGATGTAAGTTTGTTCTTCATCACCATGTCTCAGTTACCAATTTCCAAATTAGTCAAGATAGACTAATTGTACTGTGATAACAAATACCTATAAAATTTCAGAGGCTCAATACAGCAAAAGCACATTTTTTGCTTGCATTACATACTCAGTGTGAGTCAAAATAGGGCCATGCTTCACACAGTTACTCAGGAACATAGACTGACAGAAGCAACACCATCTGGGCTATTATCATCCAGCAAAGCAGAAGACAGAAAAACCACAGGATCATTCATGAGTTTTTTGCTCCCTCAGCTTAGCACTGACAAGTATTTCATTGGTCAGAACTAATCAGATGACCCACCTAACCTCATGGGGCCAGGGAATATGGGAGGCATATTTGATGAGAGTTATTGTCCCTGACACATGAATGTTGTGTACAATTTTCAAAATAAGAAAAATGAAGATACTTCCAGCAAGGGGCTTCAAATACGGTGAAGCAAAAACACTATAAAAACACAAGATCCATAAAAATAGCCTTCTGAAGTCATTTGCATCTGGAGCTGCCTCAAAACCAAGACATGATAATTTGCAAAGAACTATCAGCAGACAGGCTGGTTCCAGACCCCACCCCCAGACCTTGCTCCAATCTAGGGAAGAGTCTAAGTTGTTTGTGTTCTGAACTGCTCCTCCTTTACCCACTCCAATGTTCCTTTGAGCAGATTTAAACTGGAAACATTTGGGAACTTAAAAATGATCTTCTAATTTAAACATCTGGCAGTTCCAGATAATGGTACAAGTTTAGCCCAGCTCAATGTCAATTGGAATAAAGTGACTTGAAAAATCATGAAATCACCCCTAGACACTGGTAGATGAGTGAGTTCACCACCACCACATTGGAAGCTATGTTTGATTTGGGCGTCACTGCAATCCCCAGTTCACTCCTGGAGTAGGTGATAGGGACTTCTCTTTATTTGGTTGATGGAAATCTAGCTCCTCTATGGGGTTCTGCAGTCAGAATCCTATTTCAGTGCTTTAGAGCCTAGCCTTGGGTCTAACCAAGTCCAATAACTCAAACGTCTGCTCTCATTCATTTGAATGGTGAGATATCTGTTGGAATTACTGTGATCCTGAGTCTCTGGATGACAAAGCCTCAATAAATTGAGATAAATCACCCCCAAAAGATACAATGAGTGATAGTCCTTCTCCAGGAAGCCCCTCTTGATCAACAGTGATTCCATGTTGACCCCATAAATCTCTCTCCATAGTACTGTATCTATTCATGTATCTATTCCCAATCTAAGAATAGCTACAAGCAAAATAAAACAAACACCCAGAATCGAAATGCATTTCTCTGCCAGGAGGACAAAATGCAGAGCCACAGGTGCTCAGGAACCCGAGGCAGCCCTCTCCAGACCAGCCAAGCCATGGAAAATAACCACCATGTTTGCATGTTTGAAAAATAAATTATTTAAAATGTACACTTCCCCCACTTACTTCACATTACACTTTGTCTTTACTCCCATCTCCCTGAAGGTGAGCCGTGCTGGTAGTTCCTGCAATTATTTCAACCACCTGAAAAGGCACCAACTTCATCTGTGGAATCAGCCTGTCATGCTGTATGCATCTATTCAGGATGGTGTGAAACCTCTTTTCCGTGAACTGTAGAGATGAAATCAGATAGAGGAGGAAGTGCTTATACCTCATGTAGGGAGTGACTAGGGGAGCCCCACAGAGAGGCAAATTCAATTTCATCAAGACAGAACACACCTAAGAGGGAAGAAGAAAATGAGGGATTTTGCAGAGAAAGGGCCCTGGAATCTTGGTTGTTCCGTAGCTGAGGCCTTGACTATCAACTTCAAAGGAGAGAAAGGTAGTGGGAGAAATGGTATCCAGGGTTTGAGCTGATGACAAGTGACAACAGGGTATACAAAGAATGTATCCAGTAGAAAGACTTTTTAGAAACCCTGTTTGTATTGATTAAGAAGAACCTGGGAGAGAATGGTCTTTACCAACATAGAAAAGTAACACCCAGCAGTAAACTGCGGAAACAGTGCTAGGCTGAGGGTTGAAGAAACCCTAATTCAGGTCTTAAAATAACAGAAAATTAGAATGAGGTCACCGATTCCATCTATTAATTTTATAAAGAAACTGAGGCTCAAAAAGACGGTGTGAGTGGCTCAAAGCCAAAGCCACAGAGTTCCTTAGGGCATTGCTTTGCAAACAGATTTTAGGTGAATTCTCACAAACTTCCACTTTTGAATGAAAGTTAAAGGCACATATCATTGTCAGTTATCATAGTTAGAGTTCTCCTAGAAGTAGACCCTAAGACAAAGACTAGTTTGCAAGTTTGGGCAGTACAGGAAATACTGGTAGAATACCGGGGAGGTAACAGAGAGATGGCCAGAATGCTAATAAAGCAGTAAGACAAGAAATGGTATGTTAGGCAAATTGTCCCTCTGGGTACCTGGAGATTATTCAGCTGATCTTATGCGATCAATTGGAAAAGAGAACATGTAGTTCGGAGTTCTACTTTTGGAAAGAGGGAGCCAGGGTATTTATCCATCAATTCCTATCTGTCATTGGTTGTGAGGGCTCTGCCTAAAAAGAAATAATTTTCTGGTTTCTTCAGTCTGGTCTGCAGTGAGCTAAACAGAATTTCATAGCTTTGGGAAAAGTCTTCAGACAAAAAGAAAATTAGCATAGTGCACAGAAATAAAAAGGCCTGAAGGATACATATGATGCAACAACAGTATGGTTTTCTGGATATCCACTACATATTTAGCTATATTTCTACTCATCTCTCAATATGATTTGGCTTTGTGTCCCCACCCAAATCTCATTTTGAATTGTAATTCCATGATCCCCATATGCCATGGGAAGGACCCAGTGAGAGGCAATTGAATAATGGAAGTGTTCTCTGCCAGGCTGTTCTCATGATAATGAGTGAGTTCTCATGAGATCTGATGGTTTTAGAAGGGGCTTTCCCCTTCACTTGAAACTAATTCTCTCTCCTGCCACCCTGTGAAGAGGTGCCTTCCACTATGATTGTAAGCTTGCTGAGGCCTCCCCAGTCATGCAGAACTGTGAGTCAATTAAACCTCTTGCCTTTATAAATTACCCAGTTTCAGGTATGTCCTTATAGCAGCATGAGAACGGACTAATAACCTCTATTCCATAGATAATTAAGAGGGGGACACATCCACTTTTCTCTTGTTCATCATGTGACACAGTTCTTTACAAGTATAATAGGGTTAGCATGTGCTAAAATGCTACCTCAATAACCCCATTTTGCCCTTGATCCATTTTTGCAAACTTTGTACCATAAATGCTACCTCACTGATATGACATACACATAATGTACTTTATAGCCCAAATTCCCTATTTTTCAACATATTATTACAATACACAGCACAGATATGCAAGTATTTTACTCATTTTGTTAGCTTCCAAACTGGTACATGTATGTCTCAAACTTCTAAATATTACAGCATTTTAAATTTAATGAACCATGAGAAATTTGCTTTGATACCTATAATTCAGGTCATGGAATCTGGAAATATGACCTAATCCCCAGTGTCTTTGTTTATATATCAAAGAGATATAGTAGGTAGACATGTGTCATATCACCCTTTCAAATAAGCAAGTACATCTTACCAACTTAAAAAAATATACTGGATGTCTCAAATAAAACTGCATGCTTTCAGCTGATGCTGCTTGAAAATCTGTTTGGAAAGTTGATTTCTAGAATAAATTTAGAGTCATTTTAATGTACAAATCTCTGACAAGAACTAGAAGTGCAACCTATCACCTCTAAAAAAGATATAATAAATGTAGATTTAAAAAGGACTTGGATTTTTTTTAAAGCCCTCAGAAAATGTTACCATTTAGTAATGACATTCCCTATTCATTTGACCTCAGCTTGACACACTGAATTGCTCTGAACAGCTGTGGCCAGACACATAAGTTCCACATCTTAACTCTTGCTTTTCTCATTTGTACAGAAATGTACATTAAAAGAATACCAAGGCTAGAGCCAGAGACAATAAAAGAAGCAAAGTCACAAGTAATTATAAAATACACATTTACCAGTGCAAAGAGGTTACCAACATTTCCCTGAAAACTTTGATAACATTCCACATGGAAATAGCTCAAACTTTGAGATATGCCATGCTTTTTTACCTGATTCCATGGATTCAAAATGCTGGATTAATAATACCTGAACTCATATCCCTCCAATTAAAATAAAGAGGAATACCCTTGTGTAAACTCGTGACTACTGGACTACTAACTGGATTATAATATGATTAATTATAAGGTTTATAGAGAGGAAGTACTGGGTTATTTCAAAAACACTTATGAAGTGAGTGTATCTACAAGCTAATTTTCATGCACATGTTGGCTATTCCTTATAATGTAATACCAGTGTGACTCAGCCCCATAAAGCTGGAAGGGAGTAATATACTTTGTGATCTCAGTTCAGTGATTCTTCATGGTTCTCAACCCTGGCCACACATTACAATTACCTGGAAAACTATTTTAAAAACAGTGCCCAAGCCTCACTTGACGTCTTTGAGCTTAAACCCAGGAATTGAGATGATTTTAATGTTCATTCAGAGTTGAGAATCACCACTCCTTTTTAGCAGGAAAAGCAACAATGCAAATAGCCTTAACAGACACCTTTATTAGTTTGCTACAAAGCCATGATATACATACTCAGTTGTCTATAGATGTAGATAATTTTTAAAGTAGATAATATATTGATGTAGTCCTTCAACAAAGATTCACTGAGCACCTACTATGTGCCAGAGATAGCAATAAGTATTATGTGTAAAAAGATTAATAAAATATGGTTGCTGGCCTTAGGTGTAAGTGGGAGGAAAAACATTTGTTAATTAGACAATTATAATGCACTGGAATAAATGCTTTAACAGATCATACAGGATATGGATAAAAATAAAAAATGAATCAACTAATTCTACCTAAAGGAGTCAGAGGAGGCTTCACAGATGATGAAAAAATTAACTTTTCACTCGAAGGAAAGTTATATTCTGGAAAACCTGAAAAAAGATTTGATGCAAGTTCTAAAAACACAGGCTCCTATAAGCAAAAGACTTAAATAGATGTTTCTTCAAAGAAGATATGCAAATAGCCAATAAATACATGAAAAGATGCTTAACATTACCAATCATTAGAGAAATGCAAATCAAAACCACAATGAGCTACCACATCACACCATTTAGAATGACTACTATAAAAACAAAAAACAAAAACAAAACAGAAAATAACAAGTGTTGACAAGGATGTGGAGAAATTGGAACTCTTATGCACTGTTGGTAGGAATGTAAAATGGCATAGCCTCTATGAAAAATAGCATGGCAATTCCTCAAAAAATTTAAAATACAATTACCATATGATCCAGCATTTCTACTTCTGGGTATATACTCAGAACAATTTTAAACACAGTCTCAAAGAAATGTTTTTATATCTAAGTTTATAGAAGCATTATTCACAAGCTAAAACATTGAAGCAACTTAAGTGCCCATCGGTAAATGAATGGATAAGCAAAATGTGGTATGTGTGTGTGTATATATATATATATATATATATACACAATGAAATATTATTCAGCATTGACATATGCTTCATATAACACAAATGGACTTGGAGACATTTTAACAAGTGAAATAAGCCAGTCACAAAAAGACAAGTACTGTATAATCCCATTTATATGAGGTACCTAGAGTTGTCAAAATTATAGACAAAAAGTAGAATGAGGGTTGCTGGGGACTGGAGGGAGAAAGAAGAGGCAGTTATTGTTTAGTTAGTATAGAGTTTCAGTCTTGCAAATGAAAGACTTCTGAAGATGGATGGTGATAATGATTGCACAACAATATGAATGTACTTAATCATTGAACTGTACACTTAAAAATGGTCAAAGTGGTAAATATCATGTTATGTGTATTTACTGAAATTAAAATATTGGAAAAAAACATATAGGCTCCCAATGTTCTCTCAGTAGCAGCACTTTGTCCTCAGTTTGGAAGTTTTTCTGGGGCTATCTAGTGATGCTGAATAAACAATTCCTCACTGGAGTGATGGTACTGCTCCAGGAGAGAACCAATGAGGTAGACAAGATTAAAATTTAAGGCAGCATTTGGCTAGGCAGGGGTTTTTACACAAGTCTGTCTTGACATACCCATAGCCAGAATGGCATGACTTCAGAGTCAGTTAGAGAAAGCTATGGTTTAAATAAGGCACTCCAAGTATGAATACAAACTCCAAAAATACTGTAAGAAGAAACAGTCAAGAGTGACCAGAAATAGGATTAAAGTGAAAGAAAATTGGAAATAGGAAGGTGGGATTTTGGGCAATTGCTGAAAATCCTGGGTGGTGGTTGGGTTAAATCCTTCCTCCCATTCCCGTTGCTCAAGAACTAGACTTTACCAACATACTGGCCAGAGTCTGGTATCTATTTTACTGTGTATCCAGCTCCTCATCTTGAGTCACTGGAACTGGGCCCAAGAGTGTAGGATAGAAGACAAAACTGAATTGACTGATAAAATAGGAAGAGGCCATGGACAATGACAATTAAGAGAAAGAAATCTATGGAATTGTTGCCTTTGGAGGGCCCTGAAAAATGTTCTTCCAATTTGTAGGAGTCAGTGTTTGTTCATTCAACAAATCATCTTTATGTACACTTAGTATTTGTCAGGCACAAGAAACAAGGCACAGGCTCTGCCCTTCCAGAGTTTACAGTCTAGTGGCAGAGATAAACACACATAATACTGTAAATTACTAGAAAATGGGAACTACAATTTTTATGTGTGTTTATTTCCCTTGCCTACCCCACCCCATCCCTATCACTATTAAAACCATTGTTCTTAGAAGTGTTCTGTAACTTAATGAGAGGATAAATGAATGGTTTGAACTTTTTATATCAGAACTCTGGATGTAAAAAGCCTGAGTTGAAAGAAAGTCTTTAAAAATCTACAGAACAAAGCTCTTACTTTATAAATGAAAAAGCGGTATTAAGAGAAGTTGTAACTTGCTCAAGGTCATAGCTAGAATTCGTAACTTTTATTTTATCCATGGCTCTTTCTGCAAGACCTTTATATGTTGACAAAAGCCTTTCTGGTAGTCCCAGAGAAAATTTCTCTGTGGGGCAACTTGAAACTTGTAAAACACCATAAACTTCAAAATATTTCTCAAAGTAGGAATAAACAGTAATATATGACTAAGGGGATTTTGAATAAAAGAAGCTTTAAAAAAATGAACGAAGACACTAGCCATCCCAGAGTTTAATGTAAAGTGATAATGATTAAAGATCTGATAACACTAGATAGACAAAGTAATGGAAGAGAATACGTAACTCAGAAACAGAGTTAAGTATATCAAAATTTACTATGGTATAAAATGTGTTTATCACAGATGAGAAGGAAATTTAAAATTATTTTTAAAGGCATTATGCTAAAACATTAAAAGATACTAGAAGTTTTTAGAAAGAAACAGATTTTCTCTCTTCACTATATGCTAAAATTTTGGCTGGAATAAGGAGTTAAAAATAGAACAAAGAACGGCAAAAAAGAAATCAAAAAACTGTAAGCAAATATTTATTAAGTCTTTGGAGGTAGAAAGGCTTTTATAGCTTATATGTGGTAAAGAAACTCACAAGGTGATTGGTATGGTTATAAAATGTTAAAGTTGGAAGGCTCAAAACTTTACAAAATTAAAAGGCAAGTACAAAGAAAATATTTGCACAAGTATAACAAAGCATTAATACTGCTGTGCATTATAAACTTATAAGTCGGTAAAGAAAATGCCACAAACCTATAGAAAGGAAACATGAATGAACAATTTATGAACATAAAATCAAATTTGTAACCAGCACATTAGAAAATACTTTATGTCAAAGGCCATCAAGACATATATTCACCTATGAGCCAGAAGCAAGTCCCAGACCACACAATGAAAAGTAAAAGTAATTATTAGCACAATTTCTCTCAAATTATGAAAGCAGAAAATACTCATTTGTTTTATGTAATCCCCTCAGGCCAAGACTCAAATTTCTTAAATACAAAATTCTTGGGGGTCTACTTACATTGCCATTTCCAAACAAAGTAATTTTATGTTAAAAGATTGTTGAAGGAAGAAATGAATGAAAGAATAAACAAACATATGAATAAAAGAGTTAGTAAAACCTTAGCGCCATTTATGACTTTAAAATTTAGACAAAATTCATTAAAGGCAGAAGAAAATCAACAAACTGGAAGAAAACAACAACAGGGAAATTCAAAGTATTTGGGATTACTAAACTATATATATTTAGCTAAGACGATGCAGATGAAGCCATGTCTATTCTTTGACTTCAACAAAACAAGTGGTTTTGTAAATAGAGGAGTAGGTTCTGATAATACAGAAAATGTGATGTCTATTAATTATCAAAGAGATCAAATAGTCCTTTTAAGGGTAGTTGCAGATGAAAAATGAACATTTAGCTGGAGGAAGCACCCATCTAATTGCTATTCATTGGAGCAGAAAGCAGAACAATGATAGCTACAGAAGCCACCGGCCCTTAATTTGATCTGGGATAGGATGACTCTAGATAAAGCCTGACCCAAGGAACAGGAGGCCTGCATTCCGGTCCTGAAGACAGATCAAGAATAGAACCTTAGGAAACCACAAAATGGACTGGGAAAAAACCAAGAAAGATGATCAAGGAGAAACAGGAGAGTTTGGTCAAAACTGAAAAGAATGAAGAAAGGTAGTCAGTGATTAACAGAAAGACACACCTTAAAAAATCAAGAAAGATGGTGCCTAAAAATAAAGCCATTAGAGAACATAATAAAAACTTTCATTAGAGTAGGAGGAGCATCAACCAGATTATGTGGACTTACATATGAAAGTGAAGAGCCAATGTGAAGGAAGTAAGAACATCAACCGTAAAACGTTACTTTCAAGAAGTTTGATGGTAAAGGAATAGTAGGATTGCTTTGAACTAAAATTGGTGAGTTTCAAAAGTTAATAAATTAATACATGCCAAAACAATATACATGAATTTACTTGTTATGACAATTAACCCTGGATAAATTGTTCTGATTTTTAACAAATTATTTAAAATTTTATGTTGTACTTTTGGATTCAAAAACTCTAAATATTTCTTAATATATTTATTAGTGTTCTCATGTTATTTCAATAATCAAAGGACCCTAGTGACTACTAGACTTTTATACATGGAATCAAATGATTTCCTCTCCCATCCCCATTCTTCAGTGCAGCATTATTTAACATTCATTAAGCATCAGTAACTTTATTTCAAGGTCTTTTGGGTTTGTCTTGACTAGGTAACCTTTGGAAATGTTACCCTTGCCATGTAACCTTTTGTGAGCCACACCCTTTCACAGAGATATTTCTTCTATATCTCATCTGCCTTGTCAAAAAAGTACCCTTATTATAAGGTTAATAGGAAGAAATTTAATTAACAGAAACAACTTAAAAAAAAAAAACTCACAAAAACTAAATACTCAGAAAGCCCTAGGCTCTTTATGTCAGAGTTTTAGTTAAATTCTCAAACAGTGAAGGAGAGAAAGAAGTGGAAAATCAGGATAGCTTCATAAGCCCTTTATGTTGCCTGTATTCATTCCTAAATCTTGTATTAATTCTTCCACAATCATCTTTCTTCCTAACCACCATGGACTCTATTTCTGCCAATTTGCATTCTTGGCAAGGCCACATCAGGGAACCTGGAGAGGGCGCTGTAGCTATGCTTCTACTCAGTTAACTTTCCATTTTGAACAGGGATAGAGGTTCACCTGGACTTGACATCAGAATGTCAATGGCCACCTCTACTTGACATCAGAATTCTATAAAGGGAAATGATTCTTTCTCTTGGAGCTTCCCTATCAATTGTTCTCATGCCTAGGATGGAACAAGTATGTTTCCTAACAGGAGGTACTTTTTTTAACAAGGAGCCAAAAACTTTCCCCTCATCAGAAATATAATTGGATAATTGATCTAGTACCAGAACTCATACTCTCAAAAGTACAGGGCTTCCCAGGCCTGGCCCTGGAAAGTAGAGAATGCTGAAAGATCTATTCTAGAAAGGTAGGCAACTATATAAACATTCTAGGAAGACCAGAATCTAGACACTGTGGTTATGTCATAATGCCACTGGCCAACCTGACCCATGCAAACCTTTCAGCAACATGTAGAGACTGTTGGTGGGCCCACCTGTGACAGAAAATAGTTCAGGTGTCAAATACTGGCCTAGCCAACCCAAGAACACTGAACACTGCATTCAGAATATCCACAAATACTACCACATTTGCTGCATCTCTGACTTCCTCTTCCCCCTACCATAAGAGTATCCTCATAGCTGTGGAACATTTAGACTCCTTATCTTTCAACTCGCATCTTCCTTACCTCTAACCTACCTACTTCATCTGACCACAGAGTCTAGTTCACAGGCCTGCTTTAAATAGGGTTAAGGCCTTTCACATTCATGTCCACTTAGCCATTGTTGACAGATGGAGCGTATTAATTCCTAGAAAAATTCCTCCATCAATAAACGACCCATCAGCAATTGCAATTGTATCCCCTACCCGGCCCAACCTCATCCCTGAATCTGCCTCTATCAATATCCACTTTCAAAGCAGCTCTGGTATCCATGCTGGTTTGCATCATTCATCAATAAGCTCAGTCCAAAAAAGCCCTGCCAAGACTCCGACCACACCATATGAGGAACTCTTACATGTGTAGGGGAGAGCTGGTCTCCTGATGATGTCAGATCCCAGCCCACCTGGAAGTACAAAATGAAAACCCACTGGCCATTAGTACCTTTCACCAGGTAAACACCAGGAAATCTCAGTATGGTTCTGGCTAAGGGAGTGGCCAAATAAAAGTACATGATTTACTGGTGTCTGTTGCTTTATATGATGCTGGTTCATACCCACAAGGGACCTTCAGAGTAGCATTAAAGCACACTAGGTTTCAACATTACCCCAAAAAATGTAAAATACATGATTAATTTTTATACTGAGCATGTTAAGTACTGCAATAATAATAGACATATTAGATTAAATAAATTCATATATTATAAAAATTAAAAAAACAAAAAGCTTTTAGCTTAAGAATTCCTCCAGGCCTACCTCCCTTCTTTGTTCTTTTTTTTTTTTTTTTGTCATCTCATTCTGAGGCTTCCTCTGTCTCAGGCTCACATGACTTTGTAACTTAGCCTGCTTGCTGACTCTTTCTTTCTCTATAATCATTTGACTCATCATTTACCCTGTTTGTGATCTGGTATTTTTTAGGATGCTCAGCTCTCCATTCTTCAAGCCTTGCACCTTGCTCAGGACCCCAATTCACCATGAGAGGGGAGACAAGCAGGGTCCTAACCCTGTGATTATCAAGGCACAAGAGATACACCAAGGAAAATGCTGTTTCTTCCCACCGCCCACCAACTATTGCTAACTGAATCCTCCCGTTTCTCAAAATAGCCCACAAACTTTAAGTTGGCTCACTTCATTCTGCCTCTCGGCTTTATGAAGTGCCTGTCACCACCACCCACCTGTCCACCCCACTGTAGGGTCAAATTGAAAAGAAGATCAATCATAACCCTCCTCAGTTTCCTCACCCTTCCACTTCCCAGCCCTATGAAACTTTGTCATGGCTCTGCTACCACTTCAGTAAAATATAAATAATAACAATTGTATCTAATACATATATTAAGGAGATTGAAATGTTTAAAAACACGTGAGGTATCTATACATAGCAAATGTTCAATAAATCAGTTTCATTTACTATTTCTGCTTATAGACTCTTACCAAAAAATAAATAAATAAATAAGACACAAACCAGCTCTTTTAATGTTTGTA
The DNA here is from genome assembly GCA_963573385.1 of Cacajao melanocephalus. Lineage (NCBI taxonomy): Eukaryota > Metazoa > Chordata > Mammalia > Primates > Pitheciidae > Cacajao > Cacajao melanocephalus. The sequence continues at coordinate 15,640 of CAUYLG010013422.1, forward strand.
TTTGGTAATTATGCCAAGATTTAAGGTAGTTCAAGAAAATAATGAAAAATAAAAAGCAAGAACCAATCAGGTTCTTCTTCAACTAGCCACCAAGCTCATTGTGCGTGTGTGCATGTGTGTGTGTGTGTGTGTGTGTGTGTGTGTGTGTGTGCTTAAAAAAAAATCTAAAGAATCTCATGCCTACGAACAATTCCTTCAAAGTTTAATTCATTTGTATTTGTTTCAGAGAAGTAGAACATCTGTCTTCCCACACCTCTCCCCAGCTCCTGCTCCTTTCTCTGGAATGTTACATGTTTTTTTAAACCTCAGAGACATCCCATTAGGTTAATAATTTGGAATCAAAAATGTCTGTTTTATTTTATTTGTTTTCTCCTAGTTTGATTAAGTGGCAAATATTACTTGACTTGTCCCTAAAGTATTCAGTGTTAGATTTCTTTCCTTACCAAGAAAACGGCATATACAGTAATTCTTCTTCTACCATATATAAATTCCAAATGCTACCTTAGCAGAATTATGAAATAAAAATGAATGCTTTTTAAAGCATTTATGGGGACTGGGGAATAAATGATAGAATTTTCTTATATTTCTTGTATATGCAGATAACAGATACATTTAATGTAAGAAGGAAATAGAATTTTAATAGAATTTTTAACTAAAGATCTTGAAACAAAACTAGACATACATTTTAATTGAATTTCTGGCTCAAATTACAGCAAACCATTATAAATCATTAGGAATCAGTTTTAAAACTGCTTTCACTTTTCTCCGTATTACAAACACAGAGGTAAGCTTTTACAGCTTCAGATAAGTGTTAATAAATTACCCGAATTTCAAAATTAATGGCTGCCCGGCTGCTTTGGGGAGATATCATTGTGTTTCATGAATATTTTGATTTTGTGATTAGATCAAAATGCACTGAATTCCTAAACAGTCATAACCAAGGTCTGCTGATCATAAACTGTTCTTTTTTTAATAAATTATATTCCTCACAAATCTGCTGATATGGAATAATTAGAAATTGGTTGCCTGCATTTACTGTAATATTTGCATGACTTTAGATCTCCACCTACTGATCTAGAGGCTGGCAGGAAATGTACATTTTGTACATTTCTAAATATACCTTGCCTGCAGAGATAATGGTTTATATTGTGATGGGAAGAAGGTTTTTATTTGCAAAAAACAAAGAGGTGTCACTTGCCAGTTCTGGAAGACATTGATTAGGCAGTTTATGTCATTTCTATTCAGAACTTATTATTTACAGCTTTCTTGTTTCCTTTCCTTTGTAAGAGATAAAGATCTGTATCTTGTAAACTGCTTAAAGACTGTCTATTTTGTCTTTTCAGGGAGTCTTGAAATACATTTCATAGAATGCAAGCATCCTGAAACTAAATGTAAACTGAGTAAAATACAGTATCCCAATCTTTTAGAATATCTCCAAGGGTAATCTTTAAATTAAGCGATACATAAATAGTTACACTGAGGAAAAAGAGAAGGTCCCCTTTGTAAATCCGTCCTTTACCATGTAAAGCACATGTGTATAAATTGGAACCTAAACAACCTATACCAAGTAATCTGATAATTAAGTACATATCGGAGAAAATGCTGACTGCACAAATTTAAGACTATTTTTATTCTTATAAATGTAATGATCTTCTAAAAAATTGAGTAACCTCAGGAGCTAAATGCCATTGTTTTCAAATATCCCAATACAATAATATTTATGGAACATTTCTTCAAGGTTTATTGAAAGAAAGGTTTTCAACAATGGGACAAAAAAAATTCTTGATAAAATCTAGAGAAAGTTTCAGAAGAAGGATGCAGGAAAGTTTTAGCAGCTTCTTCTCACTATTTAGAGACCTGAGAAGTAAGAATTTTCCCTGGGAGCATCATTTACTGCAGTAATGATACAGTCGTCTTCCTCTGGGCCTTCATACGCCAGTCAAGGAGTCCAAAGCCTAGTATAACTAGAACACATAGCAATATTTTCATGGGTCTTTGAAGTTAAAACGAGGCTTAAACCAGTTGCCTCGCTTGTGGTTTGTGGCACCTGGCATTTTTTTTTTAAGTGCTTTAAGGCTGGGCCAATGACAGTTGCTCACTGTTGGGATTCTTTGCAACTCCTCAGCTTACCACAAACACAAGAGGAACCAAAAAGAGTGGCTAGATTCAAATGACTCATAGTCCATGGCAAGCCTTTCCATGAGAAACATTTAACCTTAGTAAGTCTCTAGCAGTCCAACATAGTAAATGCACAAATGTTCATTTGTTTGTACAAAAAATAAAAGTGGGATAACATTCACATTTGTAATTGAGCAGCCAGGCTTACTACGGTTTAGCATGTTAGCAAATATATCTAAGAATCTACCCCAAAATTCTGCTTAGAGTCCATGAAAGCTAATGAGAAAGAGCATAAGCTAAAATTCATTAGTTATTATATATATCTCCTGGAGCTGTTATGTGGATTAAATGCAACAAAGCATGTGAGATGCTTAAGTGCCTCAAGTATAGTAAATAGCAAATATTACAAAACAAACAAATAAACCCCAATGGAAATACTAAGAATTTTATAAAGACAAAATTTCAGCATGGATTTTTGTTTTGTTTTCATCTGACCTCTTTTACACATTCATTCTGTTTTCAGTCATCTGTAATTTCTACATAAATCTTTATTTATGCTTATATTTGCAATGAAAAACATTCAGGTAAAAATCTTTTTGTTGTTACTCAAAAGAGAGGGCATCTACATTAGTCATATATGTCAGCATTTGCATAGACAGAAGGTATCTCTATAGCCACAAGCAACTCTGTGCTCGTTAATGTGAGGTGGAATCTGCATTGTAGAAACACGTTTTCCCAAAATCAACCCTGTCATCAGAAAGCTTAATCATGTTAAAATATATTCCTCCCTCTGAATATGTTTATGCACATAGATGTATATTTTTAAAATTTTAGCTAGTTCTATTCCAAATATACGATTACTATTTTAAAATAAAGAAGGCATTTCTAGTAATAAAGAGTAAGTTGCTCAAGAATGATTTCTCCACTTAAATATTTATTGAGCATCTCTTCTGTGCCAGGTACTATGCTAGACCCTTGGGATACAGGGATGAATAGGGTCAGGTACCAGTTTCAGGAAGCTGAGTCTATTGGGCAGAGAGAAAACTTCACGTTTAGTTATAGTTTATTGTGATCATCTCTGGGGTGGAAGCATGTATAGAATATCATGGGGCCAAAGGAAGGCCTCGGGAACAGGGTAGATTGTCAAACAGAGATCTTGGGGTCTAAGAAAACCAGAAGGAGGAAATTAAATGATGAAACAGAAGAAAAGATAATTCAGAGGACCAATACTTGAGACACAAAACAGTACATGTTTGAGAAAGTTCGTGTATTTCATCAGGCTGAAGCAAATGATGCCTCCAGGTGCTCTGCAAAGCATAAGGCTCCATTTACAATCCATCAGACCATATTTGGGGAATTAGCCCAGTTGGGTATGCCCAGCCCAGGCCTCACTAGGAAGGTCATCCTAAAACCACCTTTCCATAGTCAGTTGAGATCATATGGAAACAAACATCTCAAATATGAGATATGCCAAATGGAATTATTGATCTTCTCACAAGACTTACTTCTCTTCTCCCCACAGCCTTCCCATTTTAGTCAATGGCACCACCATCTGCTCAGTCCCTCAAATCAGAACTATGGAAGCCATTTTTACATATCTGTCTCATTCACGTAAGCTCCATCCACATCTCCAATACTTTCCCAGACAATTAGTTTCAGATTATATCTCAACTAACTGCTTCCCTGCATTTCTACTACACTACTGGAGTTCAAACTACCATCACCTTATGTCTGAACTGTTGCAATAATTTTCACTCAAATCTCTTCACCTCCATTCTTGAGACTTTATAATAAATTTTTTCACAAAAGCCATTTTAAAATGTTAATCTGATCATATATCTTTGGCTTAAAACCTGAAATAATTATTCTGTGACCTTAGAATAAAACTCTAAATCTTTACTCCCCTGCTTCTCTGGTGATACAGCTGCATCCAAACAATTGGTGTCTGGACAACAAGAACTCACAGTTCTTCTAGGATCTAGATGTGACCATATAATTAGGTTCCAATGATGGTTCTAAAATGGATGGGACTGATGTGTGCATTTCCACACCCAGGTTTTCGCACATGGGATACCCATACTCTATGCTCTCTCACCTTTCCACCAAATAAATACAGAAATAACAGGAGCAATCTTGGAAGGAGAGTATTGAGAACGGCAGGACACTTCCATTAGCCTACATGGCTGAATGAATCTGCCAAGCGCAGATCCCTTAGCTTCTCCAGACTCTTTTATGGGAAAGAAATTTTCTGCCATCTTGTCTGAGCCATTGCACTTTGGGATCTCTTCTTTCCAATAATCTGGCTTTCACCCTGATCCACACACTGATTCTAGTTTATAAGCCTTTCGTGACTTCTCCTTACCAACTTCATCTTTGGCACTCTCCCTTTGTTCACAAATGACTTTTGAATGTGACAAGTTCTTTTCTGCCTCATAGCCTTCAAATAGTTAGTCCCTTAACCGAATTTTCACTCCCTGTACCCTTATCTAACCTTCCTTCTCCTGATTTCTACTTATCCTGTGGTCAAATCTTTAAATAACTCATGAGAGAGGTCTTCTCTAATCTTGGATTTAACTAAATTAAGTCTCTTATTTTCTCTCCCCTTAATGTCCTGCTCTTTTCTTTCTCTTCTTCCTCTCTCTTTCAATAAAGGTTTATTGAGCACAGTGCCAAACACTGTGCCTGGGATTGAAAGCGAGAGTTTCTGGTAAATAAATAGATGATAGATAGATACATACATAGATACATAAATACATGGCATGCAGGCTATCAGAAAAGATAGAAACATAAATAAATTAATGAAAGAATTCCATGTTAAGTACTATGTATGACTTAGAAACTAGTAGGAAAAACTAGCATTTATTACAATTTCTAAATTATATTTTATTTGTAAGTTTACTTATTCAGTGTCTGTATATCTTCCTGTAAGCTTTAAGGGTAAGGTTCTATCCATTTTGATTTCCCCTGTGTATTTGCTGCCTTGTACAATGCGTGGAATGTAGTAAGTGCTTGATACAGTTTGGCTTCGTGTATCCACCCAAGGAACATCTCAAATTGGGATCCCCATAATCCCCATGTGTCAAGGGAGGAAGCTGGTAGGAAGTGACTGGATCATGGGAGCAGTTACTCCCATGACGTTCTCATGATAGTGAGTTCTCATGAGATCTGATGGTTTTATGTGTTTGACAGTTCCCCCTTCACATGCCATCTCTCTCCCTCTCCTGCTGCCGTGTAAGTCATGCCTGCTTCCTCCTTCCTCCTTCCTCCATGATTCTAAGTTTCCTGAGGCCTCCCCAGCCATGTGGAACTGTGAGTCAATTAAACTTCTTTTCTTTATAAATTATCCAGTCTCAGGTAGTTATTTATAGCATTGTGAAAACAGTCTAATGCATATGCTCATAATAGAAGCATAAAAAGAGGAAATGCTTCTTGAAGATGTATGCTAACAAGGCCCAGAATTCAGGGTATACATTTGTGACTTGCATGCTTCTATTTCCAATCCTTAACTCATAACTCTGACAAGCATTAGTATTCTCTAGGCACTCTTTTCTTTCAGGCCTGCATATGGTCTTAGAACACTTCTTAACACTATTCTGGAACATCATCACTAATTTTCACTCTAATCTTTATTATGTCCTTTCTTCTATGTGCTTTAGGTTTAGTTTGCTCTTTTCCGCTTAGTGTCTTAAGGTAAAGGTAAAGGTATCTATGTGACATCTTTATTTTTTATTTTTATTTTTTGTGACAAGGTCTCACTCTGTCACTCAGGCTGGAGTGTAGTGGTGTGATCTCAGCTCACTACAACCGTGACCTCCCAGGCTCAAGCTATTCTCCCATCTCAGCCTTCCAAGTAGCGGGGTCCACAGGCACACACCACATCGGTGGCTAATTTTTGTATTCTTTGTAGAGATGGGGTTTTGTCATGTTGCCCAGGCTGGTCTCAAACTCCTGGGTTCAAGTGATCCACCCACGTGGGCCTCCCAAAATGCTTGTGTTACACGTGTGAGATACTACACCCAGTCTATTTTTTTTTAACATAGGCATTTATAGGTCTAAATTTTTCCTTAAGTACTGGTGTAGCATAAGTTTTGGTTCATCCTCATTTTCATTCATCTCAAAGTATTTTCTAATTTCCATTTTGATTTCTTTAATCCGTTGGTTATTTTCGAATATGTTCTATTGCTGAATGGGGTAGTCTACAGATGTCAGTCAGGTCTAGTTGGTTTAAAATGTTCACATCTTCTAATTCCTTACTGACCTGCTTAGTTCTATCCATTATTAAAACATGGGATAGTCAAGTCTCTAACTACTACTGTTAAATTGTCTACTTCTGCCTTCACTTCCCTCAGTTTTCGCTTCAGGTATTCTGTTAGTACTCCATTGTTTAACAACTAATTGATTGAGCACTGTATTAGTCCATTCTCACAATGCTATAAAGAACTGCTCAAAACAGGGTAACTTATAAAGAAAAGAGATTTAATTAACTCACAGTTCCACATGGCTGGGAAGATTTCAGGAAATTTACAATCATGGTGGAAGGGAAGCAGGTACACCTTACATGGTGGCAGGTGAGAAAGAAACAAGTGGGGATTATGGGCATTACAATTCAAGATGATTTTTGGGTGGTGACACAGAGCTAAGCCATATCATTCCACTCCTGGTCCCTTCCAAATGTCACAATTTTTTACACTTCAAAACCAATCATGCCTTCCCAACAGTCCTCCAAATTCTTAACTGATTCCAGCACTAACCCAAAAGTGCAAATGCAAAGTCTCATCTGAGAGAAGTCCCTTCTGCCAAGGATGCTGTAAAATCAAAGGCAAGTCAGCTTCTTCCAAGATATAATTTGGGTACAAGCATTGGATAAATGCTCCCATTCCAAATGGGAGAACTTGAACAAACAAAGGGGCTACAACCCCCATGGAAGTCTGAAATCCACTGGGGCAGTCATTTGATCTTAAAGCTCCAAAATAACCTCCTTTGACCCCACATCTCATATGCAAGGGGTGGACTCCCAAGGCCTTGGGCAGCTCTGCCTTTGTGGCTCTGTAGGGTAAAGTACCCGTGGCTGCTTTCATGGGCTGACATTTAGTGCCTGTGGCTTTTCCAGGAACATGGTACAAGCTGTCGGTGGATCTACCATTCTGTGGTCTGGAGGATGCTGGTCCTTTTCTCACAGCTCCACTAGCCAGTGCCCCAGTGGGGACTCTGTGTGGAGCTCTGGTCCCACATTTCCCTTCTGAACTGCCCTAGCAGAGGATCTCCATGAGGGCTCTTACCAGGAAGCAGACTTCTACCTGGAAATCCAGGCATTTCCATACATCCTCTGAAATCTAGGCAGAGGTTCCCAAGCCTCAGTTCTTGTCTTCTACATACCTTCAGGCCCAACATCATGTGGAACCTGCCAAGGCTTGGGGCTTGCACCCTCTGAAGCAATAGCCTGGGCTGTACATTAGCCCCTTTTGTAAATTTTTCAAATTTTTATGCTCTGCTTCCCTTTTTAATAAAAGTTCTCATTTCAGATTATCTCTTTGTGAATGCACATGGCTGGATGCTTTCAGAATCAGCCAGGCCAACTCTTGAATGCTTTGCTGCTGATAAATTTCTTCTACCAGATACCCTAAATCATCTCTCTCAAGTTCAAAGCTCTACAGATCTCTACGGCAGTGGCAAAATGCCACCAGTCTCTTTGCTAAAGCAGAGCAGGAATAACCTTTGCTCCAGTTGTCAATAGGTTCCTCATCTTCATCTGAGACCACCTCTGTCTGGACTTCACTGTCCACATCACTAACAGCATTTTGGTCAAAACCATTCAAGTCTCTAGGAAGTTCCAAACTTTCCCACATGTTCCTGTCTTCTTCTAAGCCCTCCAAATTGTTCAAACCTCTGCCTGTTACCAAGTTCCAAAATCCCTTCCACATTTTCAGGTTATCTTTATAGCAGTACCCTACTCTGCCAGTACCAATTTTTTGTAATACCATTCTCACGCTGCTATAAAGAACTGTCCAAGACTGTGTAATTTTTAAAGAAAAGATGTTTAATTGACTCACAGTTCCACATGGCTGGGAAGGCCTCAGGAAACTTACAATCATGATGGAAGGCAAAGGGGAAGCAAGTTAATCTTACATGGTGGCAGGAGAGAAAAAGAGAGAGAAAGGGGAAGTGCCAGACACTTGTCAACCAACCAGATCTCGTGAGAACTCACTATCACAAGAACAGCCAGGGGAAATCCATTCTCATAATCCAATCATCTCCCACCAGGTCCCTGCTAGGATCCTTCAGGTTCTTCAGTAGGCATGTTACCAAGGCACTGGAGTGTCCCTGGGAAACGTGGATCACTGTAGATAGTCTAGCATTGTTAATGGGTTAAAGTGGAAGCAAAAGGAGTGCCTGGCTCCATCCTCATGTAGTATTAGGCTAGATCAACTTTCTTTCAAATACCTCCTATGGCCCATGTATATGCTAAGATGTTCAATAGTTGCAGCTCTACTTCTCCAAAGTTATTAGTTGACTCTGACCTTACCTAATTTCTTGTATCATTTTGATGAAATCTAAAATTCCCCTACTAATATTTATATTTTACAGCACATTGTATACTAGTGATTAAAAGCATGCATTGTGAATCTTGATTTCCTGCGTTCAAAAAATTCTGGTTCTGCAACTTACCTAAGTGTGTGATCTTAGACAAGTCACTTAGCCTATCTGTGCCTCAGTTTCCTTATGTAAACTGGGGATAAAAATAATCACATATGGTTTTTAAAATAAGGAATAAATCGATAAATATATTTAAAGTATTTAGAATACCTACTATACAAATGAAAACATCTTGGCCATAATTATTTTCTACAAATAATTTATATAGACCATCTCATTTAATTCTCATAACCAGCTTGAGAACTTGTTTGTTCTCTTCTGACAAATTGGGAGATAGCAGTGCAGAAGCCCAAGTTTCCCACGGATCCACAGCTGTGAAATGGGTTTAGACTCAGTTCTCTCTCCATGCTGCTCTGATGCTGGAAGGCAACAGATACACTGAAAAAAATACATAGGCTCTGTGACCAAGTAGACTTGGATTGGAACCTCAGGTTGGGGAACCTCAGGTTGCCTACCTTCTAGTCATATTCCTTTGGGCAAGGTTGTTTACCTCTGAGCCATGTTTATAAGATGGGTATACTAATTCCTACTTCAGAGAGTTGTTATAAAGATTGCTGTGAAAAAATATCTCACATAGTACCTATTACATATTATGTGATCAACAAATGTTCATTTTCTTCCTTTTACATCTTCTCTTAGTAATGAAAACATTCCCTCCTTACTGTGAGCTGTGCTCAAGAAGATCCCTCTGTGGCTGTCAGATCAAGAGAGTCAGCTTTGAAATGCTCTCTCAGTGCTTTGTAATGTTAAACATTTAACACAATTACTGTAAGGCGTGCTCATTATTATTGGATGGGATGAATATTTTAAAATGAGACTTATAATAGTAAGGTTGTCATGATTGTACTTTGTCAAAATGCCATACATAGGGACAGGAAGTTTTGATTTTTGAGCACTACAAAACAAAGAGTAAACAAATTTTAAAAGAAAAAGAGTGGTTACAGGTTCTAGAGGAGGTGATATACATGAAGTTAATATTAATCAAATTATGGGGAAATATCCTAGCCTTTCTAAGAGAAATCAAATATTCAGGCTTTTGTGACCTAGTTGAATATTCACTAGAAATCAGTAGACTTATACTAATGATGGAAAAATTACTAAAGGTATAAAACAAAGTTTCTGTAATTGCATACGATTTTCTTATCCTCTGAACATAGAAGAATAGATTAAAAAGTCTTGCCAAATTAAATAACTAAAGCAAAGGGACAAAAGAAAGATTCACTTAATACTGTTTTCAGGCAGGAACTGGTAGAAAAGAAGGATAGCCCAACCACCCTCCCAAAGCTAAAGTTGTCATTATTATTTGCACTGAGCAAAGAAGGAAAGTAAACCATACTTCAGAGGATACAGAGAGACTAAAATGTTGGGTTTCAACTAAGAAAGAAAAATGCTTTTCCCAAGAAATCTAGGGGGGAAAATGTGATCTGATAAAAAGGCAGGCATCAAACAGGAAGAAACTTCTAGGTCATTTCTAGATTCATTTTTCAGATTGGGGGCCCAGACCACAATCAACATCAGCTATTTTTTGCCTTCCATGATGCCTAGAATTTGAGTAGAAAACAAGACAGCAATATTCAAGCCTTGCCTCTGTGGCCACACCTGAGTGACTTCAGAAAAATAGAACTTTGATGGTCATGATATTATATAATGCATTTCATCCAACTTCATTGATAAAGCACTTCTTCTCTCTTGAATTTTCAAAAATTATCATCCACACCTTACAAAATGGACCAAGAACTTACAATGGCTCTATTTCCCAGGCACTTAACAGGAATTGAGGACATTTACAGAATCATAAGAAGTCAAGGAAATATTTTACTAAGATAAACGTAAACTTTATTACGAAGTTTGGATTGACATCTCATATACTCTATATTTGTATTTTTAGCATCTGTAGCTGAACTTTTCACATTCTCTTCAAATAGATTTTGCAATCTGGGTGTAGGTTCCTCCTTGAATATAAGAATTCCATCTTATATTTAAAAGTAAAGAAGGTATTAATAAGGTGTTCATGAAGTGACATATCATTGAGAATCTCCAGATTTTTAATATCATAATACATTACTCCCTTATAAAAATTTATTAACTTACAATTGAAAAATATAAGTGTACCCTTTAGTATTGGGGAGAGTTACTGTGTATAAGCAAAGACCAATCTGGTTGGTTTGATCCCAGGGTGTTAGATAGTCAAGCCATGTTCATGCCAGAATTATGAGGTTTAATGGTGATATCTAGCCTCTAGCACCTGCAATTCAAATTCTTTTTTCAGGAAATTAAAATTATTTGTACTTGGCTTAGCTCAAAGTACATGTTCAAAAATCTAAGTTGATTGCATAAAATACACACACACACACACACACACACACACACACACACAGAGAGAGAGAGAGAGAGAGAGAGAGAGAGAGAAAGGGAGAGATCCAAGTAACTCCCCTACCATTGGGAGGTGACTCCCTTGTCATTAGGAAGGCCATTATTATTAAGAAAGTAATAAAAGGCTCCAAGACATTGTTCATGAACTCAGCAGTCAAGAAACTAGGATGCTTAGAGTAAACCAATGAAAAGCTTAGATGTAAAAAATAACATCTGAAAAAAGGAGTACAAGGGCATTTCCTCACTGCAGGTCTTCGGTACACACTTCAAAAGTATTAAGTATGTTCAGTATTCCCATAGACACTTGGGCTTTCTCACCATTACCCACCAAATCAATGTCAAAGCATGACACCTTGCCTTCTTTACATTGAAAGACAAATCCCCAAATACCATGATAATTATAGCATCTATGGACATGACTGTAGGAAAGCCCACATACATTGCTAGAAAGGAAAATTATATCATAATAATGTGTTTATAAAGCATTGAATGAGGCGCTGAATTGGTGGGGAAAAGTGCATGTAACATAATATTTAGATAAGTCTTCGTTTTCATCTATGATCCTAACTTCAAATTACATTTGTAGTCATTACACAAAATGCTATCAATTCATGCTTCTAATATCTCATTTTTTTGTCACCTTCAACTAAGAATGTTGAAGGTTGGCATGATCTTTCAAACTACCCAAGAATCCGGCATTTCATTAAACATTTAAGAAAACCCTTTTGTTATTATAGGAATGAAATATCAAAGGCTCTATAATATAACAGAAGGAATAGGAGATATAGTCATAAATAATATATATATTTACATATAAAAATATATAGTGTAAAGTAATAAGTGCCAGATAAGAATGTAAAGATGGAGAGGAAAAGATATGAATGTCTGAATTTTACCTTTGCTCCACAATTTCTTCTTCCTCTGAAGTACTGAGGAAGCAATACAACAAGAGACACAGATGCATGGACACATTATTACTTTAGAATTAGCTGGACCAGGACCCAATACTCCAATGCAGAGTTCTCCTGTAAAATGGGTTAAGTGAGTGTGTCTGATGCTCAAAACTCATACTGAGCTACCATGTCCCTGTCTTAATTCTGTATCTACTCACCAAAAGTGATGAAAATTTGGGAGTGTGTAATAAAAGAGAGGCAAAATAGGCTTTCCAGAGAGCCCTGCCACAGCTTACCACTTATATCTCTTAAAGGCAATAGGAAGGAGAAGAAGGAGATCTGGGAACAAGAGAACATCAGTTTGCAATAGTAAATGCATCCATTAGTAAACACAGCCCAATAAATTTCCTCTACTCTGACCAGATTGGGATATTGTAAAGAATAAGAAATAGAAGAAATGCCCACCTTCCCCCTGCCCCCCGCAAAAAAGGTATCAAATTCTTTGGGAACTCAAAGAAAAGAGGGACATTGAAATCAAGAAAAATGTATTTTGTTGATTTTTTTTCCTCTTCAATGATTTCTTCCTGATCTACTTCCTCAGCTCTTCTTCCTCTACTATCTCTTAAGTTTTCCTTTCAGGATACACTGCATTACTAGAGATTCAGTTCTTGTGTAAAATACCACCTGGGTGCTGATTAATTCTACCTCTACAGCTCAGTAGAGACCTGCCTTCTAAGCTTCAGGTTGCATGCCATGCCTCTTGTATGTTATCTAACTTCATTCATCTTTACCTGATAAGATAATGAGGCCTTTCACATTTATCTCTAAGCTTTCCTTCTCATTTCCCCAACTAAGCTTGTTCCTCATGTTTTATTTTTTAATCTGAAATTAGTAGAACCACTAGCCAGCCAATTAAGCAAACTAGAAATCTGTGAGTGATCACTGACTCTCTCCCTCTCTTCCTAATCTGCAGTATCAGTTAAGAGAGTGCTACGGATATTAGCTACTGAGTATTTTTTGTTTCCCTCCTTTTGATTCTCTCTCGCTCCTAGATTATGTTAACATTTTCCAACTACTCTTACTGGTTGTGGGGTTTTCTTCCTCAAATTCGTTCTCAACATAGCTTCCTGCTTGGTCTATCTAAATTGCAAATCTAGTCATGTCAGTACTGAAATCCATTCATGGTTCTCATCGTCTACAGAACAAATTCCAAAGTTTTTAACGTGGTACAGCAGTTCCTCCCCAAACCATGCCTACCTTTCTGACTTCATCTTCTGCTTCTCCCTTCATCCCTTGAGCTGAAATAGCACCTACCACCTGGTGGTTTCACCAAACACCTCCTTTTTTCAGCTAGTCTAAGCTAAAGCCACTGAGCTTTAGCTTTTTTCAACTAGCCTAAGCTTTTTCTGTTATTTGGAAAAGGCTTTCTTCTCTGCTACCTTTTTCATCTAGATAATTCGTCATTATACATTAAGATTCAGCATAGCTGCAACTTTCTCCAAAACTTCTCCTGTGATTCACTTCTCAAAGATATGGTATTTTCCTCTCTGCTTGCATATTTGATTATACCTATTAATATATTGATCATCTCTCCTATACTGTGAGGGCCTTTGTGGCCTTCTGTACCCTTTTGGCACATAACAGGTACCTATGAATGCACTTATTTATAAAAAGGAATGATGGAAGTAAGGAATAAATGATAAACAATGATTTGAATAGTTTTGAAAATCATTTTGGTAAGCAACATTTATGTAGAAGGGAATTAGAGGCAGAAGGAACCTCATTAGCTAAGGTATAAAATGTAAAACCCAAGGCAATGAGTGGAGAGAGATATGGCTGAAGATATATGAGAGGTTATCCTGATTTGACCTTTACACATTATATGAATGCATCAAAATATCACATTCACCCCCAAAATATGTACATATATCAATATGAAAAAGTTGCATGAGAAAAAAATAACCTTGAAAGTTTGGTTAGGTTGTAAAGGACCAGAATATAAGATTAAAGGGTCTGAACTTCATTAAGAAGATGAACTACTGAGTAATTTTGAGCAGGAATGACTGTACCAAAGTAGGTTAATGAAAGAAATCTTCATTTCTAGGTGAGATGTGTTAAAGAAATGAGAGTCTGAGGAAGTCAGATAGAGGTACATGGATTGCAATACTAAGAATGAGATCTAATCCAGAACTGAATTAAGGAAGTGGATTTGAGAACAGAAAAAAAGAAGACGTAGACTTAAGAGAAATTGTGGGGAAAATAATTGTCAGGAATTGGTAATAGATTGGAAGTCAGGGAAGAAAACAGAGAGTGTGGATCGCTTAAAGAATACTGTTATCACTAATGAACAACAAAATTCACAGATGGTGCCAGTGTAAGAGGACTGATGATGAGTACAAACTGGGACATGTTGAGCTTGAAGATTCTCTAGAGGATCCATTTGAAAATATCCAGGTTTGGAGCTCAGGAGAGTGACCTTGGCTTCAGAAATAGATTAAGGAGTCATTTGCATAGTTATAGGAGTTGAACAAGAAATTTGGATGTCTTTGTGGTCCACCTATCTAAGGATATAGATAAGTTCACACTGAATCCAAATCATATTTTATCACACTAATATCGAAAATGTGCTGTGCACATTTAGATATCCACTTCTTGTGGAAACCTAAAATGTGCTGTGCACTTTTAAATATTGATGTGATAAAATATGATTTGGATTAAATTAGCCTTTGCAAGACGAAAATCCAACCCTTCTATCTCAACTTTATTCAAGGTGTGTCTAGGGATGTCTCACATCAGAGATCATTCATCCCATATTCTTCTGCTCCAGCTTCTTGTTGATATTTTCTTCCCCCAAGCCACCTGAAGGAGTAGATGGACCAATAAAAATTCAAATAAGAAAAGGTCATAAAGAACTTTTCAGATTCCAGCCTTGGGCACAACATGGTCTTAACCAAGCTCCATGGTGTACCCATGCCTAAGAATGTATGAAATGAAAAAAAGAATAGGGTCAGTGGAAGTTTTAAAAACATGAAACTATGAGGTCATGGTGGTGAAAGCATTGACAGAGTAAATATGGAAGTCGCCAAGGACTTACTGGAAATAGTATGGAGGCAAAGGCTGTGGGCCAATTGCTGAGATTTCAGCAAAGAAATTGGATAAGTAATGAAATAAATAGACTTTGAAAGAAGTGCTTGAAAAATTACCTGGAAGTTACTATGTGGAGCAAAGATTATAATTATTTGTTCTCTCTCTCTCTTTTTCTCTCTCTCTCTCATTATTAAATCCAATATAATTCCACTTATAAGATAAATCTGTAGTTCCAAATATATGGAACTTTATGGTATGTGGATCTGTATTTTCTATAATATCTTTTATGTACCTAGTAAGTGCTAGTCACACATTTAGAAATAAACATTTGTCGAACTGATTTAATCCAAAGATTATTTATAATTCAACATAAGGCAAAAGCAATTTCTAACACTACGAACACAGAGGACACAAAATAGAGGGTTAAAATGTTGTAAAACATTGTCTTACCAACTACTAATAAAAGCTTTTAAACTCAAATGAGCTCTTCATATTTGCTTAAAATAATAATTCACAAAACTGTGATTTAAAGACAACGTTAAAGGTTTGTAAAAATGGTGATAGAAGCCCATTTTCCATAGAGCTACAGGCATTGTTAGAAGTTTGGACTGTTCGGCTTATCAGGTGCTGTGCATCTTTCTGAGTCCTAGTGTTGTTAATCAACATAGATGGCAGACTAGTTAATGCGGCTGTTAGTAAGACTGTGGCAAAGATTAGAAGGTTATCAAACAGATATAAACAGGAGTTCTAGGATTCCTATCTAACATATGAAATTAACAACTAATAGGTATCTTTCTTTGATAGTTGATTTGATTGAGTGCATGTGGATAAAAGTCAACAAGTGAACAACTTGATTGTCTGCTGAATTAATAGAATGGAAGAACTTTAAATGGTTCTGAAAGCTAATTTAATTCAGAAACCTCAGTGAGGTTTCAGCTCTTTTGTGAAACTAGTGAATAAAATGTTGGCAATTCATTCAGAATAAAAATGCGAGCATTAGCTTCTTCTGCTCTTGGAATTTTAAAAATGTGTTTAAAATGGTTTTTACAAGGAGGAAGCATTAAACTTAGGAGTATGCTCATGTTATCCTCTAAAACACTGGGAATTAAAACAAAGGAAAAGTGCCTTTAAATCTGACTTCAGTTTACAGTCCTTCCTATTTTAGTCTCTCTTGCATTTGCCTTCTCAGACATTTTCACTTAATTGTATTTCCTTCCCTAAGTATTAAAATTGTTCCTTTCCTAGGCCTAATTACCAGTATGACATGGGTGTTTCAACCATTGTTGGGCATTTATTAGATTCTACTGCAGTATCAATCAAAGGATACAGCATCGGATAGATAACAGTACTTCTCTAGATTCACTTCAAATCACTTATTATGCTCCAACCACCCTGGTCTCTTCTCCATCTCTTAAAAACCCCAAGCTACTCTCTTCCTTCAGGAATTCATGTCCTCTCTCCAGCTGAATTCTCTTCCTACCTTCACTTCTTTTGGACAGAGCTCCCCCATCATTCAAGCCTCAGATAAAAATCTCTCTTCCTTACAAAAACTTTTCCCCACCACCCACTTTCCACCTGCTCCCGCCCCAAGCCTCCCAGAACCTTCTGCTTTTCTTTCACCACACTTTCAACCATTATCCTCAGGTGAGCAGGCAAAGAGCTGATTCCTACCTTTCTCCCCCACTGGATTGTAAACTCTATGAAAGGGGGGGCCTCATGAGTCTCATTACCTCTCCCTAACAGAGTGCCTGGTCCAGAGTGTGAGCTCAGCAAATGCTGTGTTGACTGATGACACTACAGGACGGGGGGAAGCACCAGGTCATTCCAGAACAAATCCATGTATGATTTGAAGTCTACTGGGATCTGCTTAGGATCCCTTCCAGAAAACAGGTCAAAAGTCAGAAGTCTACTCAGTTTGAATGTTTCGCCCACATCAGGCACCTTGTTGTGCCTTTAGGAAACCTCCTACAAGAGAAGCATCACATAAGGGCCTGCTTTATATAAATAGTATCCTATTTAAAATTACAATGTATCTTGTACCTACTTCCTTTCTGAAATTTTTTTTTTCCTACGAAAACTTGGCCATGTGTGGTGGCTCACACCTGTAATCCCCGTACTTTGGGAGGCCGAGGTGGGCAGATAGCTTGAGCTCAGGAGTTTGAAATCAGCCTGAGCAACATGGTGAAATGCCATCTCTAGTAAAAATACAGAAAAAAATCAGCCAGGCATAGTGGTTCATGTCTGTAATCCCAGCTACCAGGGAGGCTAAGGCATGAAAATTGCTTGAACCTGGGAGACAGAGGTTGCAGTGAGCTGAGATCGCGCCACTGTACTCTAGACTGGGCGACAGAGCAAGACTCAAGACTCTGTCAAAACAACAACAACAACAACATATGACTTTAGTTTTTAATGTAACTTTAGTTAAACCAATCCTTTCTTCTCAGGAAAAAAAAAAAGTGGCACAGGTCAAATTATAGCTTCCAAAAATTTCAAGTATTCAAATTCTAGCTAGAACAATGCACAGAATATAACTTTAAATGGAAAAAGCAGTATTCAGAACTGTTTTCACTGTCTGAACCTTTTGTGTCATTCCAGATCTCAATCTGTTAATAGTAAAAGACTGAGGAGAAATACACCAAAATGTCAACTGTGGTTATCTCTGAGCTGTGAATTGCTGTGTTGTCTTCTTTGTGTTTTTATGTATTTCCCACGGCTTTTTAAAATGACTATCATGTCATATTTCTAAAATCAAAGAAATAAGTTATTTAAACTGATAATGCCTAGCACATAGTATACACACAATAACCACTTGTCTCTTCACAACTATCCCTTTTCCTTCACAGGTACCAAGTACATGTTCTCAAAGCACAATATCATACAAGTCCTGATAGTTTCCAATCCCTTTCTTGCATGAAAAGAACATTGGCTTTTGTGGGATCCTACAGTGGTTTTAATTATAGGTCTGCCACTTACTAATTTGATGATCTTAAACGAGGTATGTAAGTAAACTCAGTTGGCTCATCTCTAAAAGGGAGATAACAATTCCAGCCATTCCCATTTAAACAAATATCTTTGTGCTTCCCCACAAGTGGCAAGAAATACTAGTTCCTCTCCCATTCATGATTTTTCCAAGAAGGAATCTGCTGTCCTGCAAGGTAGAGAAAGATTTCTGGCCTTGGGAAGCATAGACAATGAATGCTACATAGAAATAAAAGTTGCTTTACACATACAGACACTGAACTGCAAGTAACTCCGCATTGTAAAGAGACATCTAGAGAGCCAACATCCTAAATTTCAACAAGAATGTCAACGTATGAATGGAGGGTTAGCCACTGGAGAAAATAGAGCCCCTATAATAACAAAGCAAAACACCAAAATTAAAAAGGTTTTGTTGTAAGGACTAGCTAGGGAAAATCTAAAATATTTCTAGTTAAAAGATGGTGGGTGGATATATGGCAATTAATATCAGAGAAGCTTATTGTTATGTTAAAATATATAAAACATGATTGAAAGTCAATTTAGCATTTCACTCCATCTCTGTAGTATCCCATTATTGTCTTATTTTATAAAATATATATTTAATCATTTATTCATTTGCTTTTTTAAAATCAGTTTTCAGGCTGACAGATTGGCTATGGGAGTGGGTGAGAAAGACAAGAGTCAGAGGCTGGTCAAGACGGCCAACTAGAAGCAGCTAGCGAGCACCAGCCAGTGTGCACCATTTTCATAGAGAAAAATAGAAGGGGCAAGTAAATACAGCACCTTCAACAGAAACGTCCAGGTATATGCCTTGAGATTCATCAAGAAAACAACTCAATCCACAGAGAATAGAGAAAAGCAAAGCAGTATGCCACCCACCCAGGAGCAACACAGAGCCAAGGGAGCCTCCCTAGCCCAGGGCAGCAGTGAGTACACAAGTTACCCCAGGGACTCACGCTTCTCCCACAGATCTCTGCAACCCTCAGGTCAGGAGATCCCCACATAAATGCACTCCACCAGAGCCTGCAGTCTGACACACAGAATTACATGGAGTTTCAGCACAACAGCTGCAAAGGCACACACAGAGGTCCAGGAGCTTTAGATATCTAGGCTTCCAGGCAGAATTGGCTGCAATTCCAGTAAAGTAGTAAGTTAGATCCCCATGCATACGCCTAGGAAAGGGGCTGAATCCAGGGGGCCGAACAGTGATGGTTTGCAGGTCCCACTTCCACAGCTCATTGCAAGATAGACAGTTCCCACTGGCTTGGAACTCTAGCCAGCCACCAGTAGCAGCATTACACCTCCCTGAGACAAAACTCCGAGAAAGGGATGGGCTGCCATCTTTGCTCTTTCTCAGCCTTAGCCATCGTTGCCTTCAGTGCAGCTACCCTATTGAAAAGCAGCAAGACTGCTTTATTTTAACGCAGGTCCCTGGTCCCATTTCTCCTCACTGGGCAAGACCTCCTAACTAGAGTAACCAGCCACCCTCACCAGGGTTTTCCAGCCGTCAGTGGTTCCAACCATCCCTGGGATGCAACTTTCAGAGGTAGGGATGGGCTGCCATCCTTGCTGTTTCACAGCCTTGGCCATTGTTGCCTTTGGGTCAAGGGAGACTGAGGTGACTAGGGACTAAAGCAGACCCGCAGCACAGCATAGCAACTCTACAGAGAAGTAGCCAGAATGCTTTTTCATGTGGGTCCCAGTTCTTGTTTCTCTTCACTAAGCAGAATCTCCTAGCCAGGGTCTACAGCCACCCCACCAGTGTGTTCTGGCCATCAACAGGTCCCTACCTCCCTGGGACTAAACTCACAGAGGGAAAAGCAGGCAACCATCTTGATTGTTTAGCAGCCTTCACTGTTGATACCTTCAGGTGCTGGATGATCTGAGGTGACCGGAAATTGGAGTGGACCCCCAGCATACTGCAGCAGCCCTATGGAAAAGTAAACAGACTGCTATGTGGGTCCCTGATCTCATATCTCCTCACAGGGTAGGTCCTCCTGGCCTGCGTCTCCAGCCATCCCCCACACCAGGGCTATCAAGACAGTAGCAGCTCTGCAACTCCCTGAGACAGAGCTCCCATTGTGAAGAGCAGATTGCCAAATCTGCTGTCTTACAGCCCTTACTTTTGCTATCTCCACGGCCTGGAGAGTCCAGAGAGACCAAGGGCTGCTTAAGACCCGTAGCACAGCACCCACTTCACAAAAAAATGACCAGACTGTTCTTCATGCAGGTCTTGATCCTCACTTCTCCTCACTGGGCAGGGCTGCCTGAGCTGGCACCCCAGCACAATCACCCTGCCCCTACCTGACCATCTCAATCAGAGGCAGCCCAACAGTTAAAGGAACATACACACACAAAGATGAGAAAGAAACAACTCAATAACTACAGCAACTAAAATGGTCAGAATGTCTTATGACATCCAAAGATTGCACTAGTTTTCTAACAAGGGTTCTTAACCAGGATAATTTGGCTGAAATGACAGAGATAGAATCGAGAATAGGGATAGAAATAAAGATGATTGAGATACAGGATAAGAGCAAAACCCAATCCAAGGAAACCAAGAATCACAAGAAACACAATACAGAAGCTGACAGAAAAAATAGCCATGATTAAAAAAAAGAATCTAACAGGTCAAATGGAGCTGAAAAACACACTATAATAATTTCACAATGCAATCACAAGAATTAACAGCAAAATAGACAAAACTGAGGAAAGAATATTGGAACTTGAAGACTAGCTCCCTGAAATAAGACAATCAGACAAGAAAATAAAGAAAAAGAGAATGAAAGGAAAAGGAACAAAACCTCTAAGAAATGTAGGATCATGTAAAGAGACCGAATCAAGGAATCACTAGCATCTCTGAAAGAAACGGGGAGAAAGCAAATAGCTTGGAATACACATTTCAGGATATTGTCAATGAAACTTTCCCCAACCTCACTAGAGAGGCCAACAGCCAAATTCAGGAAATATGGAGAACCCCTGCAAGATTTTACACAAGAAGATCCTCCCTAAGACACATAATAATTAGATTTTCTAAAGTCAAAATGAAAGAAAGAATGTTAAAGGTGGCTAAAGATAAAAGACAGGTTACCTATACAGGGAACACCATTAGGCTAACAGCATACCTTTCTGCAGAAACCCTACATGTCAAAAGAGATTGAGGGCCCATATTCAACATTCTTAAAGAAAAAACAATTTAAGAATTTTATATCCAGTCAAACTAAGCTTCCTCAGCAAAGGAGAAATATGATGCTTTTCAGATAAGCAAATGCTAAGGGAGTTCCTTACCTCCAAACCCACCTTACAAAAGATCTTCAAAAGAGCACTATACGTGGAAAGGAAAGACCATTATCAATCAATACAAAAAACACACTTAAGTACACAGACCAGTGACAGTATAAAGGAACTACATGAAAAGCAGTCATTAACAACCACCTAACAACACAATGGCAGGATCAAATCCACATATATCAATACTAACCTTAAACGTAAATAGGCAAATGCCCCAATTAAAAGGCACAGAGTGGCAAGCTGGATAAAAAAGCAAGTCCCAATGGTATGCTATATTCTACAAATCCAACTAACATGCAATGACACCCATAGACTTAAAATAAAGGGATGGAGAAAAATCTACCAAGCAAATGGAAATGAGAAAAAAAGCATGAGTTGCAATTCTAATTTCACACAAAACAGATTTTAAACCAACAAAGATCAAAATATATAGAGTTTAAAACTCTCAATAAACTAGGTGTTAAAGAAATATACCTCAAAATAATAAGAGGCATATATGACAAACCCACAGACAACATCATACTGAACTGGCAAAAGCTGGAAGCATTCCCCTTGAAAACCAACACAGGACAAGGATGCCCTCTCTCACCACTCCTATTCAACATACTATTGGAAGCCCTGGCCAGAGCAATCAGGCAAGAGAAATAAATAAATGGCATTTAAATAGGAGAGAAAGTCAAACCATTCATTTGAAAATGATAAAAATCTATATATAGAAAACCTGACAGTATCAGCCCAGAAGCTCCTTCAGCTCAGAAACAAATTCAGCAAAGTTTCAGGATAAAAAGAATCAATGTAGAAAAATTTACTAGCATTCCTATACAGCAACAACAGCCAAGCTGAGAGCAAAACCAGAAATACAATCACATTTAAACTTGCCACAAAAAGAATAAAATACCTAGGAATACAGCAAACCAGGGAGGTAAAACATCTCTACAATGAAAATTACAAAACACACTCAAAGAAATCAGAGATGATACAAACAAATGAAAAAAACATTCCATGCCCATGGACAGGAAGAATCAATATCATTAAAATGGCCATACTGACCAAAGGAGCTTATAAATTCAATGCTGTTTCTACCAAACTAACAATGACATTCTTCACAGAACTAGAAAAAAAACTATTTGAAAATTCACACAGAACCCAAAAACAAACAAACAAACAAACAAACAAAGCCCAATAGCCAAGGCAATCCTAAGCATAAAAAACAAACCTGGAGACATCACATTACCTGACTTCAAACTGTACTTCATGGCTACATTAACCAAAACAGTATGGCACTGGTACAAAAACAGAAAAACAGACCAATGGAAAAGAAAATAATGCCCAGAAAAAAAAGTCTGCGTATCAGCAATTATCTTATCTTCAACATAGCTGGCAAAAACAAGCAATGGAGAAAGGAGTCCCTATTCAATAAATGATGCTGGGATAACTGGGTAGCCATACACAGAAAATTAAAACTGGACCCCTTCTTTACACCATATACAAAAATAAACTTGCAACAGATTAAAGACTTAAATGTAAAACCTAGAACTATAAAAACCCTTAAAATAACCTTGGCAATACTATTGTGGACATAGGAACTGGCAAATATTTCATGAAAAATGACACCAAAACCAAGTGCAACAAGAGCAAAAATTGACAAATAGAACACAATTAAACATAAGAGCTTATGCACAGCAAAATAAACTATCAACAGAGTAAACAGACAACCTGCAGAATGGGAGAAAAAATTTGCAAACCATGCACCTGACAAAGGTTTAATATCCAGCATCTAAAAGGAACTTAAACAAATTTACAAAAAAAACCACCACCATTAAAAAGTGGGCAAAGGACGTGAACAGACATTTCAAAAAGAAAACATGCATGTAGTCAACAAACTGAAAAAACAAAGCTCTATATCACAGATCATTATCAAAATGCAATTGAAAGCTTTATCAACAGACTGGACCAAACAGAAGAAAAATTTCAGGACTCAAAGACCAGTCTTTCAAACCCAGTCAGACAAAAATAAAGAAAAAATAATTTTTTTAAATGAACAAAGTCTTCAAGATACATGGAACTATGTAAAGTGATGAAACCTATGAATTATTGGCATTCCTGAGATGGAGACAAAGTAAACAACCTGAAAAACACATTTGAGGGAATAATTCAAGAATTTTTTTTAAATCTTGCTAGAGAAGTAGATATCTAGGTATAAGAAACCCAGAGGATATCTGTGAGATACCATAAAAAATAAAAATTATGAAAGAATATAGTAATCAGACTGTCCAAGGGCAATACTAAAGAAAAAAAGTCAAAGGTAGCTACAGAAAAAGGTCATATCATGCACTGATGGAACTCCAACAGGCAAACCAGAGTCTTCTCAGCAGAAACCTTAAAAGCCAGAAAAGATCGGGAGCCTACTTTCAGCATTTTAAAAGAAAATAAATTCCAACTACAAATTTCACATCCTGCCAAACTACACTTCATAGGCAAAGGAGAAAAAAATCTTTCCCAAAAAGCAAGCACTAAGGGAATTTATTAACACTAGACCAACCTTATAAAAGATCCTTAAAGAAGCTCTAGAAATACAAACAAAAAAATAATACCTGCTACCACAAAAACACACTTAAGTACACAGCCCCTATAAAGCAACCACACAATAGAAAGTATAAAGAAACCAGCTATCAACTTCATGATAGGATCCAAACCTCACATATCAATACTAACCTTGAATCTGCTGTCTTGAATACTAGTCTATTCATCTGTTGTCTTCTAGAGACCCATTTCAAATGTAACAACACCCCTAGGCTAAAAAGTAAAGAGTTGGAGAAACCTCTACCATGCAAACAGAAAACAGCAAGAGTTGCTATTCTTACATCAGATAAAACAGACTTTAAATCAACAACAGTAAAGAAGGGAAGAAAGGCATTACATAATGATAAAGGATTCAGTTTAACCAGGAGACTTAAGTATTTCAAATACATACACACTCCACATTAGAGCACCGAGATTCATAATACAAGTACTTCTAGACCTATGAAAAGACTTGGACAGCCACACAATAATAGTGGGGAACTTCAGTTAGACACATCATCCAGGTAGAAAATGAACAAAGAAATTCCTTTTCTAACTTAAATTTAATGCGCAGCCAATTCGACCTAACAGGCATCTACAGAATACTCTACCCATCAACCATAAAATGTACATTTTTCCCATCTGCACATGAAACAAACTCCAAGATCAACCACATGCTTGGTCACAAATCAGTATCAATAAATTCAAAAGAAATCAAAATCTTACTAACCATACTCTCGAGTCACAGTGGAATAAAAATAGAAATCAATACCAAGATATTTCAAAACTGCACAATTACATGGAAAGTAAATAATTTGCTCCTGAATTACTTTGAGGTACATAATGAAATTAGGGCAGAAATCAAAAATGTTCCTTGAAATAAATGAAAACAGAGACACAACACACCAAAATTTCTGGGATGCAGCAGAAGGAGTGCTCAAAAGAAAGTTTACAGCACTAAATGTCAATAGTTAAGGCAGAAATCAAAAGTGTTCTTTGAAATAAATGAAAACAGAGACAAAACACAACAAAATTTCTGGTATGCAGCAGAAGCAGTGCTCAAAAGAAAGTTTATAGCACTAAATAACTATTTTTAAAAGTTAGAAAGATCTCAAATGAATGATCTAACAACACTTCTAGAGGAACCAGAGAAAGAACAAACTAACCAAAGCTAGCAGAATAAAAGAAATAACTAAAATGAGAGCAGAACTGAATGAAATTCAGACCCAAAAACCCATGCAAATAATCAACAAAATCAAAAGTCAGTTCTTTGAAAGGATAAATAAGACTGATAGACTACTTGCTAGATTAACAAAGAAAAAATAAGCACAAATCAGAAACAAGGTGACATTACAACTGACTCCACAGAAATACAAAAGATCCTGATAAACACCTCTAAGCACAAGAATGAGAAAATCTAGAGGAAATGCATAAATTCCTTGAAACACACACTCTCCCAAGATTGAATCAGGAAGAGACTGAAACACTGAACAGACCAATATAGAGTTCTAAAATTGAATCAGTAACAAAAAGAAAACTTACCAACCAAAAAAAGTTCCAATTCTGTTGAAACTTTTTCAAAAAGTCAAGGAGAAGGAATTCCTCCTTAACTCATTATATGAAGTCACCATCACCTTGATACCAAAATCTGGCAAAAATGAAAAAGAAAAGGAAAGGAAAAGGAAAAGGAAAGGAAAGGAAAGTTTTCAAAGGAAAGGAGGAAAGAAAAGCAAGCAAGCAAACAAACAAACAAACAAACTGCAGGCCAATATTCCTGGTGAACATGGATGCAGAAAATCTCAACAAAATAGTAACAAACCAAATCTAGAAGCACATCAAAATTTAATTCACCATGATCAAGTAGGCTTCATTCCTGAAACGCAAGATTGGTTCACCATATGCAAATCAATAAATGTCATTCATCATATAAACAGAAAATAAAAAACCGTATGATCATCTCAATAGACAGGTAAAAAGTAAATGATTAAAATCCAACAATGCTCCATTTAAAAAAAAAGTCAAGAAACTAGGCATCAACGGAACACAACTCAAAATAATAAGACCCATATATGACAAACCCAGAGTCAACATCATGCTGAATGGGCAAAAACTGAAATCATTCCACTTTGGAACTAGAACAAGGCAAGGATTCCCACTCTCACCACTCCTAATTAACATAGTACAAAACATCCTTGCCAGAGCAATCAGAGAAGAAAAATAAAAAACATCCAAATATGAAAAGAAGAATTCAAACTATTTATCTTACCTGATGATATGATTCTGTACACGGAAAACCCTAAAGACTCTGACAAATGGCTGCTGGAACTAACAACTTCAGTAAAGTTTCAGGATACAATCAATGTATAAAAATCAGCAGCATTTCTATGTAAACAACAATGATGTTCAAGCTGAGGTCCAAATCAAGAATGCATACTCATTTAAACAGCTGTAAAATTTTAAAAATAACAACCACCTTGGAATATATCTAACCAAATAGGCAAAAGATCCTTCAAGGAGAACTACAAAATACTGCTGAAAGAAATTGTAGATAACACAAACAAATGGAAAAAGATTTCATGTTCATTAATTGGAATAATCAATATCATTAAAATGGCCATACTCCCCAAAGAAATCTGTGGATTCAACACTATTCCTATCAAATTACTAATATCATTTTTCACAGCACTAGAAAAATCTATTCTAAAATTAATATGGAACCAAAAAAGCGTGAATAGACAAAGCAATCCTAGGCAACAGAACAGAGCCAGGAGTATCACATTACCCAACTTCAAACTAAACTATAAGGCTATAGTTAAAATAACAGTATGGTCCTGGTGTAAAAATAGACAGACCAATGCAACATAACAGAAAACCCAGAAATGACGCTGCACATCTAAAGCTGTCTGATCTTTGACAAAGTTGATAAAAATAATCAATGGGGAAAGTACTCCCTATTTAACCAATGGGGTTGGGATAGCTGACTAGCCATAATCAAAAGTATAAACTTGGCCCCTACATTTTACCATATACAAAAATTAACTCAAGAGGCATTAAATATTTAAACATAAGACCTCAAACTATAAAAATCCTAGAAGAAAACCTAGGTAACACCATTCTTCACATTGGCCTTGAGAAATAATTTATGCCTAAGCCTTCAAAAGCAATTTCAACAAAAACAAAAATTGACATTAGGACCTAATTAAACTAAAGAGTTTCTGCATAGCAAAATAAATTATCCAGTGAGGAAACAGACAACCTACAGAATGGAGAAAATATTTGAAAACTATGCATCTCACAAAGATCTAATATCCAGAACGTATAAGGAACTTAAATAATCCAACAAGCAAAAAACAAGTAATCCCCTTAAAAAATGGGCAAGACATTAACAGACATTTTCAAAAGAAAACATAAAACGAGCCAACAAACATGAAAAATATGCTCAACATTACTAATCATTACAGAAATGCAAATCAAAACCACAATGAGATAACATCTCATACCCGTAAGAATGGCAATTATTAAAGAGTCAAAAAACAACAGATGCTGGTGAGGCTGCAGAGAAAAGGGAATGCTTATACATTGTTAGTGTGAGTGTAAGTCAGTTCAGCCACTGTGGAAAACAGTTTGGCTATTTCTTAAATAAATTTAAACAGAACTACTATTTGACCCAGCAATCCCAATACTTTGTATATATCCAAAAGAAAACAAATAAGTCCACCAAAAAGACATCTGTGCTTTTATGTTCATTGAAGCACTATTCACAATAGCAAAGACACGGAATCAACCTAGATGCCCATTAAAGGTGGACTGAATACAGAAAATGTAGTACCTACATACCATGGAATACATTGCAGTTGTAAAAAAGAACAAAATCATATCCTTTGCAGTAACATGGGTGGAGCCGGAAGCCATTATCCTAAGCAAATTAACACAGGAACAGAAAACCAAATATTGCATGTTCTCACTTATAAGTGGAAGCTAAACACTGAGTACTCATAGACATAAAGATGAGAACAGTAGACACTGGAGACTACTGGTTGTGCAAGGGAGGAAGGCTGAAAAACTGTTAGGTACTATGGCTCACTACCTGAGTAACAGGATCTAATGTAGCCCAAACTTCAGCATCATACAATATACTCAGGTTACAAACCTGCACATGTACTTCCTGAATCTAAAATAAAAGTTATAAAAATTACACTAAAATTGGGGGCAGGGATGCAAGATGGCCAAATAGAACCAATAGTTCTGGAGTGCAGTTCCTAGCGAGAATAATGCAGAGGGTGAGTGATCACAGCATTTCCAAAAGAGTTTTTGCTGCCCACAGACCAGGAGATTCCTGGGCTGAAAAGCACCAAGAGTTGCTACCATGGCTGTTTCAACCGGCGCAGCAAGTCTCTGCAAAAAAACTCACACAGATCTGGGTGGCTGTTTCAACTGGTGCCTGGAACGCCTGGGAGACAGAGCCACCCATCCAACTGAAAAAAAGGGGACTAAAACAGGGAGCCAGGTGATCTGGCTCAGCAGTTGCACCCCCACAAGGACCAGCAATCTGAAACGCTCTGGATTGAGAGTTTCACAGCAAGCACAGTTGGATCCAGAACAGTCCAGCTCTGTTGGGGGAAGGGTGTCTGCCATTACCGAGGCAGTCCACCATTACCGAGGCAGTCCACCACTACCGAGGCAGTCCACCATTACCAATGCAGTCCACCACTACCGAAGCAGTCCGCCGTTACCTAGGCAGTCTGCCATTACTGAGGCAGTCCACCATTACCGAAGCAGTCCACCATTACCGAGGCAGTCACCATTACCGAGGCAGTCTGCCATTACTGAGGCAGACCGCTATTACCAAGGCAGTTCTAACTATACCTCTGTAAACAAAACCACAAGAAGTTCACAGAGCAGCTGGGCAGAGCCCATGGCAGCTCAGCAACACCTCTGCTGGCAGACTGTGACTAGGCTACCTCCTTGCTGGACACAGCATCTCTGAAAAAAGGCAGCAGCATGTCAGGAACTTATAAGTAAAGCCCCACCTTCCCAAGACAGAGCACCTGGGAAAAAAGGCAGTTATGAGTTCCACTGCAGCAGATTTAAATGTACCTGACCAGCATCTCTGAATGGAACAACTGAGCTCCCAGCTCAGCACTTGAGCTCCTATAAGGGACAAACTGTCTCCTCAAGCAGCTCCCCGACCCCTGTTTCTCCAATGAGACAGCTCATAAAGGAGAGCTCAGGCTGACATCTGGCGGGTATCCTTCTGAGACAAAGATAACAGAAGAAGAAACTGGCAGCAACCCTTACTGTTCTGCAGCCACCACAGGTGATTCCCAGGCATGCAGGGTCTGGAGTGGACCTCCAGCAGTCCTATAGCAGAGGGGCCTGTTAGAAGGAAAACTAAAAAACAGAAAGAAATAACTTCAACATCAAAAAAGGACATCCACTCAGAGACCCCATCCAAAAGTCACCAACTACAAAGACCACAGGTAGATAAATCCACACAGATGGAAGAAACCAATGCAAAAAGGATGAAAATACCAAAAGCCAGAAAGTGCCTCCTCTTCCAAGGGATCACAGCTCTTCACCAGTAAGACAACAAAGCTAGATGGAAAATGAGTCTGATGAATTGACAGAAACAGGCTTCAGAAGGTGGGTAAAAACAAAATTCTCTGACCTAAAAGAACATGTTCTAACCCAATGCAAAGAAACGAAGAACCTTAAGAAAAGCTTTGATAAAATGCTAACAAGAATTAACAGCTTAGAGAAGAATATAAATGACTTGATGGAGCTGAAAAAGACAACATGAGAACTTTGTGAAGCATACACAAGTTTCAATAGCCAAATCGACCAAACAGAAGAAAGGATATCAGAGATTGAAGATCAACTCAATGAAATAAAATGAGAAGGCAAGTTTGGGGAAAAAAGAATGAAAAGAAATGAACAAAGCCTACAAGAAATATGGGATTATTTGAAAAGACCTAATCTACATTTGACAGGTATA
Source organism: Cacajao melanocephalus (assembly GCA_963573385.1). Lineage (NCBI taxonomy): Eukaryota > Metazoa > Chordata > Mammalia > Primates > Pitheciidae > Cacajao > Cacajao melanocephalus. Next base: position 45,592 of record CAUYLG010013422.1, read on the forward strand.
CTTGAATGTAATGGAGAGAATGACTCCAAGATGGAAAACACTCTTCAGGATATTATCCAGGAGAACTTCCCCAACCTAGCAAGGCAGGCCAACATTCAAGTCCAGGAAATGCAGAGAACACCACAAAGATATTCCTCAAGAAGAGCAACTCCAAGGCACATAATCATCAGATTCACCAGGGTTGAAATGAAGGAAAAAATGCTAAGAGCAGTCGGAGAGAAAGGTTGGGTTACCCACAAAGGGAAGCCCATCAGTCTCACAGTGGATCTCTTGGCAAAAATCCTACAAGCCAGAAGAGAGTTGGGGCCAATATTCAACATCCTTAAAGAAAAGAATTTTCAACCTACAATTTCATATCCAGCCAAACTAAGCTTCGTAAGTGAAGGAGAAATAAAATCCTTTATGAACAAGCAATTGCTGAGAGATTTCATTACCATCAGGCCTGCCTTATAAGAGCTCCTGAAAGAAGGGCTAAACAGAAAGGATCAACCAGTACCAGCCACTCCAAAAACGTACCAAATGGTAAAGAACATCAACACAATGAAGAAACTGCATCAACTAACAGGCAAAACAACCAGCTAGCATCAAAATGCAGGGTCAAATTCACACATAACAATATTAACCTTAAATGTAAATGGGCTAAATGCCCCAATCAAGACACAGACTGACAAATTGGATAAAAAGTCAAAACCCATTGGTGTGCTGTATTCAGGAAACCCATCTCATGTGCAAGGACACACATAGGCTCGAAATAAAGGGATGGAGGAAGATTTACCAAGCAAATGGAGAGCAAAAAAAGCAGAAGTTGTGATCCTAGTCTCTGATAAAGTAGACTTTAAACCAGCAAAAACCAAGAGAGACAAAGAAGGGCATTACACAATGGTAAAAGGATCAATGCAACAAGAAGAGCTAATGATCCTAAATATATACACATCCAATTCAGGAGCACCCAGATACATAAAGCAAATTTTTAATGACCTACAAAGAGACTTAGACTGTCACACAATAAGAGTGGGAGACTTTTAACACTCCACTATCAATATTAGACAGATCAATGAGACAGAAAATTAACAAGGACATCCAGGACTTGAACTCAGATCTGGACCAAGCAAACCTAATAGACATCTACAGAACTCTCCACCACAAAGCCACAGAATATACATTCTTCTCAGAACCACATCGCACTTACTCAAAAATTGACCATATAATTGGAAGTAAATCACTCCTCAGCATATGCAAAAGAATGGAAATCATAACAGTCTCTCAGACCACAGTGCAATCAAATTAGAACTCAGGATGAAGAAACTCACTCAGAACCACACAACTTCGTGGACACTGAACAACTGGCTCTTGAATGTTGACTGGATAAACAATGAAATGAAGGCAGAAATAAAGATGTTCTTTGAAACCAACGAGAACAAATATACAATGTACCAGAATCTATGGGACACATTTAAAGCAGTGTCTAGAGGGAAATTTATAGCAATAAATGCCCACATGAGAAGCAAGGAAAGATCTAAAATCAACACCCTATCATCAAAATTGAAAGAGCTAGAAGAGCAAGATCATAAAACTCAAAACCTAGCAGAAGACAAGAAATAACTAAGATCAGAGCAGAACTGAAAGAGATAGAGACACAAAAAATCCTTCAAAAAATCAATAAAACCAGGAGCTAGTTTTTTTCGAAAATTCAACAAAATAGACTGCTAGCCAGATTATTAAAAAAGAAAAAAAGGAAGAATCAAATAGATGCAATAAAAAAGGATAAATGGGATGCCACCACCGAGTCCACAGAAATACAAACTACCATCAGAGATTACTACAAACAACTCTATGCACATAAACCAGTAAACCTGGAAGAAATGGATGAATTCCTGGACACTTGCACCCTCCCAAGCCTAAACCAGGAAGAAGTTGAAACCCTGAATAGACTAATAACAAGGGCTGAAGTTGAGGCAGCAATTAATAGTCTACCAACCAAAAAAAGCCCAGGTCCAGATGGGTTCACAGCCAAATTCCACCAGACATAAAAAGAGGAGCTGGTATCACTCCTTCTGAAACTATTCCAAACAAATCAAAGAGAGGGAATCCTTTCCAAATCATTTTATGAGACCAACATCATCCTGATACCAAAACCCGACAGAGACTCAACAAAAAAAGAAAACTTCAGGCCAATATCCATGATGAACAGAGATGCAAAAATCTTCAATAAAATACTGGCAAACCAATTGCAACAGCACATCAAAAAGCTTACCCATCACAATCAAGTAGGCTTCATCCCAGGGATGCAAGGCTGGTTCAACACATGCAAGTCTATAATGTAATCCACCACATAAACAGAACCAAAGAAAAACCACATGATTATCTCAATAGACACACAGAAGGCCTTTGACAAAATTCAACAGCCCTTTATGCTAAAAACTCTCAATAAACTAGGTATCGATGGAATGTATCTCAAAATAATAAAAGCTATTTACGACAAATTCACAGCCAATATCATACTGAATGGGCAAAAACTGGAAGCATTCCCTTTGAAACCTGGCAATAGACAAGGTTGCCCTCTCTCAGCACTCCTATGCAGTATAGTACTGGAAGTTCTAGCCAGAGCAATCAGGCAGGGAAAAGAAATAAAGGGTATTCAATTAGGAAAGGAGGAAGTCCAATTGTCTCTATTTGCAGACAACATGATTGTATATTTAGAAGACCCTATCATCTCAGCCCAAAATCTCCTAAAACTGATAAGCAACTTCAGCATAGTCTCAGGATATAAAATCAATGTGAAAAAATCACAAGCATTTCTATACACCAACAACAGACTAAAAGAGAGCCAAATCAAGAGCAAATTCCCATTCACAATTGCTACAAAGAGAATAAAATACATAGGAATACAACTGACAAAGGATGTAAGGGACCTCTTCAAGGAGAACTACAAACCACTGCTCAAGGAAATAAGAGAGGACACAAACAGATGGAAATACATTCCATGCTCATGGTTAGGAATAATCAATATCAGAAAATGGCCGTACTGCCCAGAGTAATTTATAGATTCAATGCTATCCCCATTGAGCTACCTATGACCCTCTTCATAGAACTGGAAAAAACCACTTCAAACTTCATGTGGAACCAAAAGAGAGCCCGCATAGCCAAGACAATACTAAGCAAAAAGAACAAAGCTGGAGGCATCATGCTACCCTACCTGACTTCAAACTATACTACAAGGCTACAGTAATCAAAACAGCATGGCACTGGTACCAAAACAGAGATATAGACCAATGGAATAGAACAGAGGCCTCAGAGGCAATGCCACACATCTACAACCATCTGGTCTTTGACAAACCTGACAAAAACAAGCAATGGGGAAAGGATTCCCTATTTAATAAATGGTGTTGGGAAAACTGGCTAGCCATGTGCAGAAAACAGAAACTGGACCCCTTCCTGACACCTTACACTAAAATCAACTCTAGATGGATTAAAGACTTAAACATAAGACCTAACACCATAAAAACTCTAGAAGAAAACCTAGGCAAAACCATTCAGAACATAGGCATAGGCAAGGACTTCATGACTAAAACACCAAAAGCATTGGCAACAAAAGCCAAAATAGACAAATGGGATCTAATTAAACTCCAGAGCTTCCGTACAGCAAAAGAAACAATCATTAGCGTGAACTGGGAACCAACAGAATGGGAAAAAAATTTTGCAATCTACCCATCTGACAAAGGACTTATATCCAAAATCTACAAAAAACTAAAACAGAGTCACAAGGAAAAAAAAAGGTGGGCAAAGGATATGAACACACTTTTCAAAAGAAGACATATATGAGGCCAACAAACATATGAAAAAATGCTCATCACTGGTCATTAGAGAAATGCAAATCAAAACCACATTGAGATACCATCTCATGCCAGTTAGAATGGTGATCATTAAAAAATCTGGAGACAACAGATGCTGGAGAGGATGTGGAGAAACAGGAACACTTACACTGTTGGTGGGAGTGCATATTAGTTCAACCATTGTGGAAGACAGTGTGGCGATTCCTCAAGGACCTAGAAACAGAAATTCCATTTGACCCAGCAATCTGATTACTGGGTATATATCCAAAGGATTATAAATCATTCTATTATAAAGACACATGCACATGTATGTTCATTGTGGCACTGCTTACAATAGCAAACACCTGGAACCAACCCACATACCCATCAATGATAGACTGGACAAGGAA